>JAKOPK010000602.1:0-13958 GCA_024195185.1 Coniferiporia weirii
CAACTTTCTAACTCGCTAGTTACACAATTGCAATCTGTTAACACTCGATTAGATCCCTCACCGGGTCAAATCTAACACATGGAAGGGGATGACTGAGCATGGTACATGATCAGTAAGCGCAACGGGAACATGGAACGTACTGGAAGCATGTGGGGATAGGAGTCGGTGGAGAGTGTAAGGAAAAATGTAACAGGTGGGGGACGTCGGGGAATCCTGGACGGGGCTGGGTTGGGTGGGGATGGGGATCGGTGTTTGACGAGTTGGGTGATTGGGGCAGTTGCGGAAGCAATGCCCTGGGGCGGACATGTTGCAACCTGGACAAATATACTCAGCGCAGTCGAGGGTGTTGTGGTTGTGTGAGTTGCACGAGTTGCAGTGTCGTGCCGCTGGTGGGTGTCGTCGCTGAGTGAACGTTGGGCCGGGGCGGTGTTCGACTGTGACAACGAGTGTGTTGGATTCGCTGTGGGGGTTGACCGTAGCTGGGTCGAAAGTGGTTGGGGTATGCATGGGGGATGAGGGTGCAGTAGGGATGGGTGGTGTTCGGGCATTGCGGACCACAGGTACCAAGTGCGCATGGGGGTGGAGGTGCATGATGGCCGTGTGGACATCTTCGAGAATGAGCATGTGGTAAGCCGCATCTCGGAAGAGGGTTAGTTCAGTCTGTATGCAGTTGAGCTGCTCATCTAGTTCTGAGGCCCGCTCTTGCATGTGCCAGATAGAGGTCTGGAGGTTCTCTGCGAACAGGAGGTTGTTGCAGCTGGTGTTAATGAGGTTGAGGTGGGGGTGTTGTTGGAGGGCTTGGTCCACCTCAGCATGTAGGGCGGCTTGTGGGAGGATATGTTGGAGGAGGGTATGGGGGGAGAGCGTCGTTCTTGACCAGGTTCCGTGGGGGTTCCCCCAGGAAGAGCGGGTTGCAGAAGCCAGGGCCGGGATCAGGGTAGGGGAGCGGCGGTGGCGGCGGGCACGTGGGGCCAATCGTGGGGTGTGGTTGTTGGACATTTGCGAGTCGGGAGTGGTGTTGGCCGAGGGTGGTGTGGTGGTTGGTTCGTTGGAGGTGGGCTCGAGGGTTGATGTAACCGTGGTTGAGGTGGTTGGTTGTGGTGTTGACGGTGGGGTGGCAGGAAGGGAAAAAGCAGTAGACGATGGACACAAGAATAAAAAGTCCTCCAGGTATGACAATAGCCAGGTACCAGAGGTGGTGGTTGGTGTTGATGTAGATGGTAGGTCGGGAGGAGAGGTCTGTGTTTGGGCATGTTGGTAAGTTGGGCATTCAAGTGGGGGGGTGGGCATAGGAATGGTTTTG
Organism: Coniferiporia weirii; assembly: GCA_024195185.1. Taxonomy (NCBI): domain Eukaryota; kingdom Fungi; phylum Basidiomycota; class Agaricomycetes; order Hymenochaetales; family Hymenochaetaceae; genus Coniferiporia; species Coniferiporia weirii. The sequence continues at coordinate 1,304 of JAKOPK010000602.1, forward strand.
CTGGTTTGTTGGTCTATAGGTTCTTGGTCTTTTTATACGTTTGGAGTATTTGGGCTGCATGTGATAATGCAGTTTCAGGTAGCCATTGATTTTCGGATGATGGGTAGCCAGTCCATTTGATGAGAAAACGGCGTCGGTTTCCATTCCCCTTGTGAGAGACTATGGCTTCAATTTCGAATTCCTGGTGACCTTCGATTTGGTCAGGAGGTGGTTGAGTGAATGGTGGTCCATGAGTGTCGGTCTCTGTGTAAGCGGATAGAAGGGAGGCGTGGAATACAGGGTGGATTTTCCATGCGGGTGGTAGCTTGAGGCAGTAGTTGAGTGGAGATAGGACTTGGATGATGGGAAAAGGTCCTTCCCATTTAGGGGCTAGTTTACGGGATCTGTTGGGGAAGTGGAGATTTGTGGCTTCTAACCATACTTTATCGCCGAGTTTGAATGGTTTGAAACCACAAGCACCGTGTCGCACCATGTGGGTATGGGCTAGATCGTGTGCTGCGAGGGCTTCTTTCTGTATTGAAGTTAATAATCTCAGGCGAAGGGAGAGTGAGGGAATATCGGTATCTTCTATTACTGGTGGGATTGGAATCGGGTCGTATCCGAGGATGATGTTGAATGGCGATGTTTTGGTGACTGAATGGGTTTGAATGTTGTGTGAGAATTCAAGGTCAGTGAGTGAGTCAGTCCAGGTATGTGGCGAAGTTCTGCAGTAAATTCGGAGGTATGCTTCGACTTCTTGATTTGTGCATTCGGTCTGGCCGTCAGTTTGGGGGTGGTAAGCTGTGGACAGCTTCAATTTGATGCCAAGTCGTGTGCATAGGGTTTGGAAGACTTGGGAGGCAAATTGGGGTCCTCTGTTGGAAATGATGCATTTGGGTAGTCCGAAGCGTCGGTAAACATTGTCGTGATAGAGTTTGGCCGTGCCCAGGGCGTCAAGAGTTTTAGTGCATGGGATAAGGACGATTCCTTTAGAGGAATCGTGATCAACAACAACCATGATGGAATCGTAGTTGTTTGAAATGGGTAGGTCGGTTATGAAATCCATTGAGACAGATTGGAATGGTAACATAGTGGGGTCTGCGGGTATCGGTAATAGTGGTGGTTTAGTTGGATGTGTATTGATTTTCATTTGTTGGCATAAAGCACATCCTCCTATGTAATTTTTTATGAATATGGTGAGGCCTGGCCACCAATAGTGTTGGCGTATGAGTTGCGCAGTTTTGAATAGGCCCGGGTGGCCAAATGAGGGCAAATCGTGGAACATTTGTAGGATTTCGTGCTTAATGTCCATGTGGTCTGGAATGTATACTCTCTTTTGGTAGCAGAGGATGCCCGAGTCTGTGGTCCAGTCATCAAGAGAGAACTGGAAGGGTGATGGTATTTTAAGACGTTTCACGTTTCGAATAGTAGTGGTGAATGTATCGGCTTCTTGAGCTGTTTGGATGCGGGTGAAGAGATCGACGTTGATTTTGCCTATAAATAGGGTTTCGGGTAGCATAGTGCATTCTTTGTCAGGTTCTTCACCATGATCGGTGCGTCGGGATGGAGTGTCGGCTCCAGGTATGGACGTTCCTGGTCTGTGTGTGATGGAGTAATCAAATTGGGATAGATAGAGGTTCCATCATGATTGTCAGGGGGAGAGACGGCGGTCAGAGCGGAAGTAGGAAAGGTTTTTGTGATCACACCAGATAATGGTGGTATGGGGGTTTCTGAGTAGGTAATGGTGCCACGCTTCTAATCCTCGAATAATACCCAGGAGTTCCCGATCATAGACTTCGTAACGTTGTTGGGCTGGTCCAAGTGTTTGCGAAATAAAGCCACATGGTTGGAGGTCGCCATTGGAATTGGTTTGGTATAGGACTGCACCGGTTGCGACTTTTGAGGCATCTGTTTCCAGAATAAATGGTTTGGAAGGGTCGGGGATGAGAAGTGTGGGTTTGTCTAAGAAAAGAGTTTTTAGTTTTAGAAAGGCTGTGTCTCGTTCTATTGTCCATATCCAAGTTTCGTTGGTACATGTGAGCTCGTTGAGTGGGTACACAATTTGGGAGAAGTTTGGGATGAATCATCAGTAGTAGTTGCAAAAGCCCATAAAACTTCGAAGTTGTTTGACCGTTTTGGGGATGGGCCATTCGGATATTCCTGAAAGTTTTATAGGGTCCATGTTGATATTGTTTGGGGTGATGATCATGCCTAAAAATTCTGCTTCTTGGACAGCGAAAAGACATTTCTCGGGCTTGCAGTAGAGATCGTTTTTGTCACATATGTCGAGGACGCGTAGGGTTTTGCGGTGGAGTTCTTGGAGTGTGCTGGCGAATATGAAGATGTCGTCCATATAGATAAGAACTTTGTCCTCGAGGATGACGATATGGAAGGTGTCGTCCATGAAGGCTTGGAAGGTAGCGGGGGAGTTGCAGAGTCCAAAAAACATGACGGTAGGTTCAAATAATCTGCGTGGTGTTTTGAAGGCGGCTTTCCATTGGTCACCATTCTTGATGCGAATGTTGTTGTACCCAGATCTGTTACATTTTTTCCTTGCACTCTCCACCAACTCCTATCCCCATATGCCTCTAGTAGGTCCCATGACCTCGATACGCTTACTGATCATGTACCATGCTCAGTCATTCCCTTCCAAGTGCTTCCACCATGTTCTACTGCATACCACCTACATCACATTTCTACATCCTTCCCTTACATTCCATAGGTCTATATAAGCTGTACCTCGTCGAGCATATAGCCTTAAGCTTATGCTCTTTGTTCTCACAAGCTCATTTGCACACCCTCGAGTCCAGCGTGCTCTCCGTCGTAACCTGACCCTTCACCAACAAGCATACCGTATGCGCCTTACCAAGTACATCGTTGTCACCATCTTCGTCGTTCATCTCATCCAAATCCACCATCGACTTTGTCTCCGACGTATCCGTAACCTGGACCCTTCTTCGAACCTTTGAACTTAACAAGATCGGAGGTCGAGTTTGGTGAAATATTTTGCTCCTTTGAGTTTATCCATGAGTTCACTGATGAGTGGTAATGGGTATGCGTTTTTAATGGTGCCTTCGTTGAGTGCATGGTAGTCCTGACAGGCCCGTAGTTCGTTATCTTTTTTTCCAACAAAGAAGAATGGGGATGCCATAGGGGATTTGGATGGTCGGATGTAACCTTTTTGAAGGTTCTCTTCAAGAAATTGATCTAGGGCGAGTTGTTCTTTTGGAGATAGTGGATAAAGTTTACAGTCTCTGGGGAGGAAATCTGGTTTGAGGTCAATGGCATGATCGTATGGGCGAGAAATAGGGAATCGCTCGGCAGCTTTTTTCTGAAAGATGTGAAGGTGTTTGTGATATTGGGAGGGAATCATGAGTTCGAGTGGTTGGGTGGGTTTTATGTGTTCTCAGGCGAGGGTGGTGGCCATGGTGACTTTGTTAATGGATATAGTGCCGGCCGTCCAGTCAATGGTGGGGTTGTGGCGTTTCAGCCATGGAAGTCCTAGGATTACGTCTTCTTTCCCAAGGGAAGTGACGAGGAAGGTAGTGGTGATGGATCGTCCGCCAATCTTGATTAACCTCCAGGTAAATCGGGTAATGGTTCCGTGTTGATTGGGTGTCCCGTCAACATTGCGAACGTGAATGGGGCGGGTAAGGGGTTTGGTGGGGATTCGGTGTTTGATGATGAATTTTGCATCAATGAATTTGCCTTCGGCTCCGGAGTCGATGAGCGCATTGGTGGAGATGTTTTGATCATGCACAATTATTGTAATAGGGATCTTCATTGTGGGTAATGCAGAATCGGAGAGTACAATGGGGGATACATGTATAGGAAGACTCAGCGTCTGTCTGGGCTTCTGCTTTAAAAATCCTGTTTGTCCATAGTGTTAAATAACTCTTCTTTCTCCTCATCCTTTAGCGAGTTAATGAGTTGACGAATTTGTAGTGCAATGTCGTTGGGAGTAGGAGGGTTAGGTTCGGTCGGTTGACTGGGTGATTCTTTGTTTGTTGTTTGTTCGGTGGTGCGGATGGTACATGTGTTGCTGGTTGGATACTTGGTACAGTCATGTGAATTGTGGCCTTTTTTGCGGCAGGCAAGGCATCGTCCTTCTTTGAAGCATTTTTCGTGTTCTTCAGGGGTGAGGCGGGGTGGTCGATTGGTATTGGGCGTGGTGCTATAGTTGTTGGGGTGGGGGTTGTTGTTCGAAAATTTGCGGAAGCAGTTAGCTGGTTGCGTGGGCTGGGGGGTTCCTTGGATTGCTCGGAGTCATCGGTATATGTTGTCGCTTCGGGAAGCAGCTTTGTACCAATCGTTTATGGTGGCTGGCATGGTGTCGCGGTTGTAGATGGTTTTGAGTAGTCCTGGGGTAAGTCCTGCTTGGTAGAGCATGATGAGGGCTTCTGGGCTGGTGATGCCTGATCGGGTAGCGAGGGATTGGAATTGAGTATTGAAATCATCCACAGTGCCGGTTTGTTTGAGTTTGAGTAGGGCTTGTTGGGCCTCATTGGTGTCGTCTGTGGTGATGAAGGTAGTTTTGAAGTCCTTGATGAAGTCATCCCATGTTCCGTATCCGACTATGGTGGAAAGTTTGTTGCCTTTAGAGTCGACCGCGTATGCTGATGCTATGGACTCGCAATTGATTGCCCAATCTCCTGCTGTGCGGGTTTGCATGAATGATAGGACAAAGTTGATTTTTAACTCGTCAGTGTCATAGATATGTTTGTTAACACAAAGGTAAGTTTCGCAGCTAGAGAGGAATTGTCGGGCATACTCCTTGGTGCCGTCGAACTCGTTAGGTTTGGCAAGGTTGATTTCTTTAGCGATGGTAGTCATCGGAGGTGGTGGAGGTGTTTTAGTGTACGGAAATATTTCTCGGTAGTTTGGGACGTTTTGTCTGAAGGTGTCTCATGCTTCGGTTTGGTTGTCAAGTTTATGCCAACCCCACGTGTGTGTAGTTTCATCGTATAACCACGATGCATATTGGAATCGGGATGCGTCGGTGGGGTGTTTGTTGTAGAATACTTTGGCTGTGTCACTCCAAGTAGTGGCTGTGGGCCTTGTGGTAGGTTGGGGAATCTGTAGTTGGGACAGTTTGGCGTAGGTATGGTGTTTGGACGATAGAACGTCAACGAAAAAAAGAAAAGCTTATGCTAGTGTTAAGCTCGGTTGTCTGAGAAGAATTCTGGGCTGCGGATGTTAAGATCACTGTATAGGAGAACCGTCTGGGTTACGGATACGTCGTAGACGGAGTCGATTGGTAGAGACGACTAGGTGGGCGACGAAGATCGTGACGACGATGTATTTGGTAAGGCGCATACGGTAGACTCGGCGATACTGGGTCGGGTTACGACGAAGAGCACGCAGGACTCGGGGGTGAGCAAATGAGCTTGTAAGAACAAAGAGCATAAGCTTAAGGCTACATGCTCGGCGAGGTACAGCTTATATAGACCTATGGAATGTGGGGGAATGAGATGGAACGTGTTAGGGGTGAGGAGTTAGTAGAACATGAGAGAAGCGTATGGAAGTGGTGACTGAGCATGGTACATGATCAGTAAGCGCAACAGGGGCATGGAACGTACTAGAGGCATATGGGGTTAGGAGTCGGTGGAGAGTGCAAGGAAAAATGTAACAGCGGATATGTCGAAGACAGAGTTGGCGGTTTATGCAGACAAGGTGTATGACAAAGATGGTGACGACAATGTACTTGGTGAGTCACATATGATAGATGCGATGACGGGTAGTTGGGTTACGACGGAGAGCATGCAGAACTCGAGGGTGAGCAAATGAGCTTGTAAGAACAAAGAGCATAAGCTTAAGGCTATATGCTCAACGAGGTACAGCTTATATAGACCTATCGAATGTGGGGGAAGGGTGTAGAATGTGATGTGGTTGGTGAGGAGTAGAACATGGTGGAATCATGCAGAAGGGAATGACTGAGCATGGTACATGATCAGTAAGCGCGATGAGGTCATGGAATGTACTAGAGGCATATGGGGTTAGGAGTCGGTGGAGAGTGAAGGAAAAATGTAACACGCAACAGGTTGGCTAACCAAAGTAAAGGGTTCTTAAAATATATATCACGTGTACAGTGACTAAGCACATAAGGTGCAATGATTGCGTGATTAGCGCACAGACCAAGTCACATTACTTACTCCTGGCTAAAGAGCCAGTATCATACTTATAAGGATAAGTCCTACTCTTATATAATATATTACCACAGTACATGTATATAAGGAGGGCCAAAGGGCCTACAATAAATCATTGAATAATCCATTCCCTCTCACTGCGCATACATCAACCACTCAACATCTTATCATTTAAAAGGTTATGAGCCTTGCTCCTATTGCATAAGTGCATATAGTTAAACATATGATGTCACAGTCATCGAAAGCATCGTCTCCTAGTGCTAATAAGCCAGAGACAGAATTACAACGAACCGCCCATGAAAGACGTGAGCGTTATGAATTAAAAGAATTACGTGAAAAAGCTGATAACTTACAAATAACATATACACAGGCATCATCAATTAAAGACTTAAAAAATCTGATCATTAGGGAAGAAACCCAACGTGAGTACGCCGAACTCATAAATCAATGTGATCAATTAATGATACCAGTTTTAAATACGGTAACAGGAACAAAAAAATTTTTAAGTGAGTTTTTACAATCTACCAAAGAAAATAAATTAAAAATATGAACACAATATAACGAACAACAAAGGCAACACGCTGAATTTGTAGGAATCTCAGACTCAGGAGATACACTTGAGTTAACAAAAAGAATTCGTACATATTCCTCATTAAATAGCGAAGAAAAAACACAATTTAAAATTGAAAATCCATTTATTAAAAAGGAAACTGAAGAAGCAGAAGAAGAAAGTGAACCAGAAAAACCACCGAGTAGGTCACCATCTCCTCCAGGAGGTGGAAGTTTTACTAATTTTGACGAAGAAATGTCAAAAAATTTGTCAGACATTTTAAAAATTTTCGACGGCATCAACAAACTCGATGGCCAAACTAACTACAAAATGTGGATTTTCCATATCCAATCAGCAGTCGAAAGCGCAGGCTACAAGGAACTTATGAATTGTGCTCCTAAGCCCGACGAAATGCAAGCGTGGACGGCAATCTATAACAGAATCCTAAAAACAATGCCAGATAAGATCCTGGCTCATTATTTAAATTTGGGAAAAGATATCCCTGCTCTTCTAACAGCGCTTGATAAGCACTTTAATGTTCAAACAGCTATGACACAGGGCCTTGATGAGGCTGCGTTGTTTAACATCACTGGACATGTGTCCGAGTTTGATAATACCCTAGACAGGCTAGCAACCTGCTATGCGGGATTAAAATCCCAAGGTATAAATGTGCCCGAGTCTACTTATATCTCGGCAATCGCTAAAGCTACTCCGGGACAATATCAATATGTCCTTTATCAGACAGAGCTATATATTAAAACTCACAATTCCATACAAACAGACACCACAAAATTAATAAAATTAACACCCAAGTATTTGTCACAGATGCTCATGAACACCTTCGAAGGTTGGCGTAAAAGTCACAACAGAACAGGAGCGGCAGCTAATCACCTGCCCAAGGACGAGCACAACCATCCCTTCTATAAGGGAGAAAATATGGGGCGTGGACGCGGAAATAGCCACGGTCGAGGATTTTCCCGGGGCCAAGGAGGCTACCGAGGCAGAGGACGTGGAGGAATGGGTCGAGGAACCCATAATTATACGTATAACCCCACGCTCTTCGGCGGTTACAACCGCAATTCTCACAGCGACAGCCGAAATGTGCCTGAATGGCAAAAACGACGACTAATCAAATGTTTCAACTGCGGAAAACCGGGTCATACTGCACCGGAATGCTGGGTGCCGCAAAGCGAGCTGACGAAGAAAGCTTTCGCTAAGAAGGCAGTGTTACATTTTTCCTTACACTCTCCACCGACCCCTAACCCCATAAGTCTCTAGTACGTTCCACAACCCCATTGCGCTTACTGATCATGTACCATGCTCAGTCATCCCTTCCATGCGCTCCCCCCATGTTCTACTAGCTCCTCACCACTAACACGTTCCACCTCGTTCCTTCACATTCCCCCACATTCCATAGGTCTATATAAGCTGTACCTCGTCGAGCATGTAGCCTTACACTTATGCTCTTTGTTCTTACAAGCTCATTTGCTCACTCCCGAGTACTGCGTGCCCTCCGTCGTAACCCGACCCAATACCGGTACACCTGACGTATGCGACTCTCCAAGTACCTTGTCGTCACTATCTTCATCGCCCACCTCGTCATCTCCCATCAACGACTCCACCTACAACGCATCCGCAACCCGGACGGCTCCCCTATCCAGTGATCTTAACAGGCAGCTCAGGAGAATGTGGATCAGAAGGGAAAAGGAAAAGAGACGCAGCAGCAGCAAAATAACAGTAAGCAAACTGCTAATTCAATTTTTGTCAAGGGATCAAGCGCTATGATGCTGGATGAAGTCCCGACAGCATTTATTGTCGAAATGAATGATGATGGCTCAGAAATGCCAACCTTGCCAAATACCTATAACGATTTTTTGGAAAACTTCGACGCTTTTAATAGCGCAATGGAAGACGTCATGGATGACAATCTTGACGTAAGTTTTGCCCTTTATGAAAATAAAAAACTCGCTAACTCAATTTTTACTTCAACTGATATTATTGATTCGGGTGCATCACTACACATTATGCCTTATTTATGGTGATTAAAAAATGTAAGACAAACAGCACCTTTAAGTATAACAGCTGCTAACAGAACAAAATTTAATACAGAATTAGTAGGCGAATTAAATATTTATATTCCAAATGAAAACAAAGTAAGTACAATATATTTATCACGAGTATATTATAATCCTGACATGGATATGACATTAGTGTCTCAATCTCAATTATGTACTGAGGGCTATACATTTATGTACGAAAATCAAAATTGTATAATAAAGTATCCTGATGGATCTTTATGCGGAAAAATAGCACAAAAAAATGGTCTTTATTTAATTAATAACAATGTAACAAATAGTGCGCGAATTGAAATTTCATTATTTGATCTTCATAAATGATTAAGTCACATAAGTTATGCGTACATCAAGACCTTATTAAAAGAAAAAGAAATCACAAATTACAAAATTACAAATATGGAAGAAAAACAGTGTAATCACTGCATAGAAGCAAATATTAAGCAAATACAAATCCCTAAATTAAGAACTTCAAAATTAGCCGATAAATTCGGCGATCATTTTCATATGGATATTTGGGGACCAGCAAGTACACATGCCATAGGCGGATATAAATATCTTTTAACTTTAGTAGATGATGCCACAAGATGGTTAGTCATGACTTTATTAAAAACAAAAGATCAAGGTTACCAAGCATATAAAAATTGGGCCTTAAAATTATTAACACAAGAACAAATAAAAATAAAAATATTACAAAGCGATAACGATACAGTATTTTTAAGTCAAGAATTTACTAAGTTCTTAGATGAACAAGGAACAATAAGAAAATTAACTGTACATGACACGCCTCAACAAAATGGTGTAGCAGAGCGTGTACATCAAACAATATTAAATAATACAAGAGTAAATTTATTACAAGCTAAATTACCTCCAAGTTTATGGGGAGAAGCTGTTAAATACAGCACATATACATATAATAGAACACCAAAAAGCGCTATAGCATTTAAAACACCTTATTATAAGCGCTATAATGAAAATTACAACATAGACAATTTACAAGAATTTGGAAAATATTGTGTAATAAGAAAAGAAGACACAAACAAATTAGAACCGCGAGGAACCTATGCTCAATGGCTAGGATTCGATGACAATAGTAAAGGTCATCGTACATATCATGAAAGAAAAGTAACCATGGAAAGAAATATACAATTCATAGACTCTCCACCGTCAAAAATTGAAGGGGAGAATAATAATAATAATAATAAAGAAAGAATAGAAGAATTAACAGAACCGCAACCAAAAAGAAACATTCAAATAACTAAGCGAGCACATGGATTAAATTTTGATGAAAATAACACAGCTGCTTACTTAACAGAATCTAACGAATTTAATAATGAACAAATGGGAGATCCTAATACATATAATGAAGCCGTAAAAAGGATCGACGCCAATAAATGGTTCACAGCAATGAACAAAGAAGTTAATACTCTAATTGAAAGATTGATGTGGACGATCATTGATCCACCAAAAGACGCAAACATAATCAGAACATGATTTGTTTATAAAACTAAAAGATTAGCTGATGGAAGCATAGAAAGATATAAAGCACGTTTAGTAGTACAAGGATTTGCCCAAAGAGATGGCATAGATTATTTTTCTGATGACACATTTGCACCAGTCGCTAGATTAGCGACAGTAAGAACTATATTAAGTTGGAGTGCAAGTAAAGATTTTGAAATACATCAAATAGATATTAAATCAGCATATCTCTATGGAGAATTAGAAAAAGACGAAAACATTTATGTAAGACCACCACCGGGTAATTTAGTTAAAAATATAAAACCTGGTCAAGTATTAAAATTAAATAAAGCATTATACGGCCTTAAACAGGCAGGAAGAAGATGGTATAAACATCTTACTGATATATTAACAAAAAGCAGATTAGTCCGAGCTGTACAAGACAATGCAGTATTTTATAGAAAATTAAATGGAAAAACAATACTAATGTATATGTTGTCACTGCGAGAAGCTGCTTTGTACCAGTCAGATATAGTAGCGGGCATGGTGTCGCGATTGTAAATAGTCTTTAGGAGTCCCAGTGAAAGTCCTGCTTGGTAAAGGGCAATGAGTGCTTCGGGGCTGGTAATGCCAGATCGGGTGGCAAGGGATTGAAACTGAGTATTGAAATCATCCGCAGTACCGGTTTGTTTAAGTTTAAGAAGTGCTTGTTGGGCCTCGTTGGTGTCGTCGGTGGTGATAAAAGTTGTTTTAAAGTCGTTGACGAAGTCATCCCAAGATCCGTAGCCAACGATGGAAAATAGTTTGTTGCCCTTGGTGTCCACTGCGTATGCTGATGCGATGGATTCTCGGTTGATTGCCCAGTCTCCAGCTGAGCGGGTTTGCATAAATGATAGGATGAAGTTGATTTTCAGCTCGTCAGTGTCGTAGATATGTTTGTTGACACGAAGGTAAGTTTCGCAGCTGGAGAGGAATCGTCGAGCGTACTCCTTGGTGCCATTGAATTTGTTAGGTTTGGCAAGGTTGATTTCTTTAGCGATGGTAGTCATCGGAGGTGGTGGTGTTTTGGTGTACGGAAATATTTCTCGGTAGTTTGGGACATTTTGCTGGAAGGTGTCTCGTGCTTCGATTTGGTTGTCAAGTTTATGCCAACCCCATGTATGTGTTGTTTCATCGTATAGCCACGATGCGTATTGAAATCGGGATGTGTTGGTGGGGTGTTTGTTGTAGAATACTTTGGCTGTGTTGCTCCAAGTAGTGGCTGTGGGCCTTGTGGTTGGTTGGGGGATCTGTAATTGGGACAGTTTGACGTATGGTGGTGTCTGGACAATAGAACATCAACAAAAAAAGAAAAGCTTATGCTAGTGTTAAGTTCAAAGGTTCGAAGAAGGGTCCGGGTTACGGATATGTTGGAGACGAAGTCGATGGTGGATTTGGATGAGATGAATGACGAAGATGGTGACAACGATGTACTTGGTAAGGCGCATACGGTATGCTTGTTGGTGAAGGGTCGGGTTACGACGGAAAGCATGCTGGACTTGAGGGTGTGCAAATGAGCTTGTGAGAACAAAGAGCATAAGCTTAAGGCTATATGCTCGACAAGGTACAGCTTATATAGACCTATGGAATGTAAGAGAAGGATGTAGAAATGTGATGTAGGTGGTATGCAGTAGAACATGGTGGAAGCGCTTGGAAGGGAATGACTGAGCATGGTACATGATCAGTAAGCATATCGAGGTCATGGAACCTACTAGAGGCATATGGGGATAGGAGTCGGTGGAGAGTGCAAGGAAAAAATGTAACAGCGCATACATCAACCACTCAACATCTTATCATTTAAAAAGGGTGCTCTTGTGAGGCCCACCGCTCGCCTGGGTAGTGTGCCCATCAATCAGCTAACATCTAAGGGAATCAACTTAAGCCCCACAGTGAGAATTACCCTCACGCAGACCCACGGCAGATTTAGTTTCTCTAGGGCCAGACTGGGGTTACTATCACCAGCTGCCACGGCTTGTGCTAAGCCTAGGGAGTGAGACCCCGAGCCGCATTTCCTGTACCCCGGCAAGTGCTTCAGACCCCTCGGTTGCCCTTGGGGATAGCCTGCCCCCCAGATACTTTCACTGAGAAGGTTAGGGTTCCTGGATCTGCACTTGTCCTGGGTTACTGCATTGCAGAGAAGACCCTGGTGCACCGATTCCTCGGATATACCAGGGAGTGCTGCTCCACTAACCACCTGCAGGCAAAGGCCCCACAGGCATGTGCTGACCTGTCCACAGGTAGCTGAAGCATCTGGCTGACTACCTCATGGTTGGCTGGTTTTCACCCTAAAATGACACGTTTTATGAGTCCCCTATCTCTGGGCATCCAATGCCATCATCAAGACCCTTCCAGGTATTTGGGGTGGGGCTTTCTTTGGTAAGGTCAATTCCCAGGACCAGCTGAGGCATTAA
>JAKOPK010000603.1:0-13949 GCA_024195185.1 Coniferiporia weirii
GGCGTATCCCACCGGAATGGTCAATTTCACGGGGTTGAGAGACGACGCAGGGATGCAGGATTTTCACCGGAGAGGACCGGATTCCTTCTTTTTAGCCTTATATCGCGATATATAGTTCCGGCCCCTTCGGGGGCCGGGGCACTTAAGCACTTATGTTTGCATGGCGCCTTTTAATACATCATCATCATCATCATGCTCTCGTATCGTCAAACATTTTTTCCACTGCTCATGTAAGTGCCGCCATGCCATAGGCAACTCAACTTCATAAAATAAGGCTGCATAGATATTGTTAAACTCTACTGGTCTGTGTACATACAGGTCACAGCAATAATTGACTTGCAAAAATCCAACTGAACAGGAAGTTTAAGATCTTTCCTTTTTTGGATGGTTTGTAACTTATATATAAACTTAGCACCGAATAGTTTCCTTTCGGACATAATAGGCAGGTATGGGTCTCGGGGAAACACGGGAATTGCAGCGGGGTGACTGCTGACACATGTAACACTGTGTATGTAACTAATTTCCTACGTGCGAAAAATATGACCTAAAATGGACCAAACGACATGACACGGTCGTGTCGATTCAACTTTGAACGTCCCGGAGGAACGACGAGCGCGTACGGACCGTGGTCAGAGGGCAGTATGAAGCCGCCGGCATCCCAAAAAGGAATACGGTTCCCACTTCGCTCAAGCTTGAGAAGATATCGCAGGCAAATAAGTCACCTTATGTTAATATTGTTGGTTAGTCTCGTACTCGTATTATATTGATTAAAATGCAAGCTCTGTATAACTTGAAAATTTTTGGAAGCTTTTTTGTACGAATGATGACAGCGAGTTGAAAGACGGCACGGACGGAGACTGCATTCCTTTTTTCAGATTAATTGCCGAAAACTTTCTGAATTCAGTGTGAGGAGTGTTTGTGCGGCAACTTCCGAACAACTGACGCAGACTTCTACAGACCGCTTAAATTGAAGGTGGGCGGGAGACTATATTTTTAAGCCCTCTTCTTTGAACTGTTTTCTTAAAACTTCTCTTCAGATACCGTTCGCGACTTGTCGATCTAAGCGATTCCATGCATATTAATGCTTGGCATCCGCGCTGGAGGTTATGCGGGAGGCACGCACACGCAGTGAAAGTATTTTATTCGAGTGGAGTTTTCAAAGTGTTTCGAATGTGAGCTGCTTTTCCTCCTTCGCTACAGCCGGTGACACGGCGCCGCCAGGGGGAAAGGTTGAGGCGACCTCTTAGCGTCGGAGACCGCGGACTTGTGCGTTGTTACTTTACCTTATTAAGAAATATAAGGCTACAGCTAAATCACTTTTGGCAGGAGATGATCTGTAACCGGACCTTGATATTCACTTTTCGAGGTAGTAGGGCCTGCATTTCCCGTACAACTGTGTCTGTCCTTATCTTGACTCACTGAAACTCATACAATGAGTAGTAATGCACCGGCTAAGCTTTTGTCAGGAACTAGTGCTGGAGCCCGGTATCGCATAATCCATGCACGGATCGGGATTACAAAACGATAGCTGCAGAAAATGCAGCCGAATATCGTTGTGCAGTCCCCACTGTGCCTCTATCCATCACCTCTGGTCCTGCAGCGCTAGCTTGACTGTCTTTCACGGTAGGCCGACGATCACAGCCAACAGCAGCTTCAATACGACCTTTCAATTAAGTCAGTATGAGTGCTGGACTGGATAACACCGTGCGTTTATATCTATTTTTTGCTTGTTTGAACGTCTAAAGCGGTTGCTGGGCCCACCTCTCTTATAACATTTAGTTCGGGTGCTTGTTCATCGCCTCCGTGTGGGTTTTTCTTCTTTAATAATGCGAGCTCTTTCAAGTTATTTACGCGGGTCTACTTCAGTTTGACTATGGGGTAAGTTGCAAAATAAAACGTGCTGGACCACAAGTGTTGAACCGCGTCTTTGATCTAGGTTGTGGGGGATGGGTTCCGTCCAGGTCTATTATTATTATGACGTGGGTCCATTTTCTATCCTCTCCCTTTTTCTGCCCATTTTATGAATCCTCTTCGTGTGCAGAGATACACAAATGACCAGTGGTGGTTAAAACTCCAAGTCTTCGCCGTTTGGGCTCTCGATACCGCGCACCAGGCCCTTATTTTGCACAGCACATACATATACCTTGTGACAGAATATGCAAACTTTGCCTACCTCGCTCACTTCGAAAGGTGCATATATTCATTTCTAGGCCCGTGTCAGTCAGCTAATAAACAAGAAATTCAGTACTATCCGCGATTCGATTATTCTTACTGCCTTCATCTGCGCATTGGTACAGTCCTTTTTCGTAATGAGGATTTATCGCCGTTCGTCACTTCCCTTCCTACGCTTTAACGTCCGCTGACGGTTAATCTCAAAGTGAGCAAGAAGAATATCCCCCTGACGGGAGTGTCTCTTGCTCTGGTTATAGCCCAGTTCACATCGACTGTTGTCTACTACGCGAAAGCCTACCACTTCACTCAGTTCGCGGAGCTCGAGACCATCTTCGACGTCACCCGCACGATAAATGTCATTACAATGTGTTCGGATGTTTTCATCGCTGGGGTACTCGTCTACCTGCTCCAGAATAGTCGCACGGGCTTCAAACGGAGCGAAACCATGATTAACCGTCTCGTCGCTTTTGCTGTCAACACAGGTCTCATAACGAGCATAAACGCAGTCATATCACTCGTTACCGGCATTGCCCTTCCCACTACCTTTGTCTACATTCTTTTCTATCTTATGCTCTCGCGCCGTACGTCGGCCCTTAAAAGCATTTCCTTACCCTTCCGAGAATCCAGTGCTGACTCCGCCCCCGCCCAGTATACATGAACTCCATGCTTGCTACGTCAGTCACCTTTCCTTTGTTAGCACGTATTCTTCACGTATTCTTCACTAATCCCGCTCTCCATCACCCAGGCTGAACTCGCGGCTCAACCTGAGCGGAAACCTGACAGATGGTAGTTCGGGACCCGTGATGAATAGCATCTCGATGAACAACATTTCAGTGAACAATAACCGCCCCGGAGGTGCAAAGATGCATAAGGTGTGTCTTAACTCCTCTTTCTTCGTCCGTCCCCCGTGCTGAATCTCGCCGTTGCTCATACAGGACTTCCCTGGCACACACGTCAACATTAAGGTTGACACCGAGACTATTCTCGACAACGGCGGGAGGGTGAGCGGATATCATCACTAGCTATTATCCTTCTCTTCTGTACTAATTTTTCGCTGCTTAGGAGCTAAGTGCATATTCCTCCGACCCGGACCTCGAGGCCGCATATACGCACAAAGTCGAAGCCATCTAGGTCCAGCTCGATATTGGATGGAGACCCAACCCGTTGTCGCGTGTGGTGCCTCCTTCCCCTCACCTCAACATCTCTCAAACGCTTATACGTGTGCAACCGGGCTTAGCGCGGTGTGCTCGGACTGCAGTCAGGCATCAATAACGGGGAGAGACACACCTGCCCATACCAAAGCGACGCCCCACTGATCGTTGCCTCTCGCAATACTTCTTCCCTCTCCCTTTACCCGCCTTTTTATACTACAATTTTGGTCACGCATCTCGCAAATATAAGGGGCGGAGCTGGGTGATCACATTCATTAATTATGTACTTACAAAGATATATCCACGTGTAGTATCAACACGGAAAATAATTATGCAAAACACTTGTCTTGCGAATGATCCCCTCTGCGATGTTTCCTGTGCCAGTGGCTTTTCTATAACCCTTGAGGTGCGTTGTATCGCCGTCCGAATGCTGGATCTACGGGGACGAGCCGAGTGCGTAAGGGCGGGAAGACCAGTACACTTCGAGAAGGAACCTCTTTTAGAGGTGCCTTACCAACTACAGTCTACGGATGGTCCAGAAAAAGATCATGAAGACGCTATCTGTTCTAGAATCCAAGCATGCGTTACACGGTTCGCTGCTCACTGCCAAGACCCGAGCGATTTTTTTTTTTGCATTTCTGACATTTCTGACTGGTACACTCGTTCAGCTCCGAGTCGTTATACACGTCCACCGCCCGACGTCGAGCCCTCGTGCCGAACGTCGTTTGCGCATGCCCAAGACTCATTCGGCAGTTTAATTCTGGCGCGTCCACCCGGAACGACATTGAATTAGTGATCGGGGAAGTCCGAAACTCGCCCCGCTATAAGTCGGCCGATTCGGCACGGTCCCGCCAGTCGCCTCATCCCGATAAATAGCACCGGGAAGAATAATTCGCCTATGTGCCCGAACTTTACTTATCTAGCCGGCTTCAGCAAGCTGACGGTGCGGGTACCTTAATAAACGCTCCGGATAGCATCCCGGTCCGGTTTGGGGAGAGGTAGCAATACAGATGGATAGTAACGTCATTATTGCTATTTGCGAGCCCTTGTTGGAGAAAATAGCCTAGATATGTAACACGCATGTGTTAAGTCAAGCCTTGTAGACGATGTCGTCCACCTGTTCAGCGATTCCAATTGAGAAGGATAAATGGAACTAGAATTTCTGCTGCATTTTCCCCCGGGCCAGGAAGTTCAGTTGATGCAAACACTTGCTCGGTCTCGGTGTACACAGTAAATTTTCTGGGCTATCCGTTTTATTTTGATGAGAAAAGTTGAACAAAGTTTCTGTTATACATAGAATGCGGGTATAGTAAGCTGATCGATATCATCCCCTCAGCAGCTTACGCAAATCCGAAGATTGTTGTCAAATACTTCTTAACACCAACCGCAGTTCTCGCGAAAGCGCCGACCATTCCATCAGGCCGAATAATCACAACAGTGGGCGCATCATCCTCTGCACTAACCCCATACCCCGTATATGCGTGACCTTTGGTGTCTTCAAAGACGTAATCCACGTCCACAGAGGGAATACTCGCATCATTCGAGGTCTGTGCTGGAAGGATGAGCGCGATTTGCACCAGGCCTGGTGCCAGAGCTTGAAAGGGGCCAAGCATCGCTTGTATCTTCTCCACCGAACGTAATGGAGCGAAGACGAGCACAGTGTGTTTAGATGGGGAAAATACGTCAAAGAGTCGAGTCGGTGCGTTCTCGGTGCCACTGGTATCAGTGAGCTCAGGGGCATCGGGTGCACGATCTCCAGCGCGAGTATCCTGCCCGAGAACACCATACACACCGCCATCTGCGCCCGCAGTACCTTCGTGCCTCTCGTCGACCACAAAAGTGCCCCAGCGGTAATTCAGCTCGAGCTGGAACAGTTTCCGACCTCTGAACCATGAGGAATCCTTATCTGGGCTAGCCGTCGACGTCGACGCAAGTGTTTCCGCACGTTCAAGCGCGCACTGTGTATCCCCACTAAAGGTTTTGTTGAACAGTTCCGTCGTAATTTTCAGCATTTCCGCAATGGTAGGGATGCGTTCAACCTCGTATGAATCGAGGAGCGCAGGCGTTCCGTGACCTTTGAGGACTAGGGCCAGCTTCCAGGCCAGGTTGAACTTGATTCAATTGTAAGTATCGCGGTCGGAATAAGTTTCGTAACGATTTTACCGCATCTTGAACGCTGGAGTTCATTCCCTGCCCTCCCGCCGGGGAATGCGCGTGTGCGGCGTCTGCAATCTAATCAACAAGCTGTAAGAAAGACAGAGGGTTTGGTTCTAACCTCCAATAATGAAAACTCTTCCGATACGGAAATTACTTGCCATGCGAATATTCGGTCTAAAGGGAGATTAAGCGTCCATTCCCAACTGAGAAAACAATACATACCTCCATTCACCTTGCCATAGGACGTCCGTTACCTTAATATCAGTCCTGCGCGTGACTTTTTCGATCTCTTTTTGTACGGACTCTTTGTCTTTACCAGCTTTGAGGGACGAGAAATCCGCCTTCTGTCCTGTGAAGAATACTTGGAAGAGTCGAGGCTCCGCAGTGTGTCTAATGGTCAGCCTGAATATCGGGATAGCGTCAGAAGGGACCCCACAGGATTTTAGGCACCTTACGAAGTCGTCTTCTGGTCTCCCCAAAGGTATATGTCCTTTACATATTTTGGTCAGGATGGGGCAGCGTCTAGCAAATCCGAAGGACAAACTTTTCCTCCTTTTTCTCCCCCAAGTCCTTCAAGTCGAGCATCAATGATGTACAGCATACCTTCTTCGCGAGTTTCCCCAACAAAATCAACTTTACAGGATTTGCGCACGGTGCCTTGAAAGACGAGTTCATTTTAGCATCCAGAGCTGAAGTTCGCTGGAAGTAAAGCTTACTGTGGGCACCGTCTGCCCCTACGATGTAAGCAAATTCGGCCTTCTCTGTCACCTCTTTCCCGTTAATAAACGTCGTGATTTCAGCTGTAGCGTAGCCATCGCTTTGCTGGATGTTGACGAGAGTACTTCCAAGCTCGACTTTGCCTCCAAGGGCTTCAATGTGTTTTCGAAGAACGGCTTGGTGACGCCATTGCGAAAGCGATAGTCCCTCGGTCTATAAAGGGTCGTTAGCACGTAAATTTATCGTTGAACTCGAAGGGTGAGGTGACTGACGACTGGGAACGCGGGGCTTGGCTCTACAGATTCTGACACAATCGAAGACTTGATGATGCGGTATGGATCATTGGGGTCAAAAATATGAATTGTTATCGGCCAGCCGGCACCGTCTTTTCGCACGTCATCTGCGACGCCGAGAAAATGTTCGATTTCCAATGTGCGAGGCTGTAAAGCTACTTCATAGGCAAATGGTAATAGGATCACGCAATTTGCTTACTACTATACCGGAACCCCTCTCTCCGGTATGATTCTGAGAGTCTTTCTCGATAATACGGACCGGTACCCCATTTCTTAATAATGCCAATGCTAAGATAAGTCCGGCGGGACCAGAACCGACCTGCGAACGTTTTAAAGGATAGCAGTGGGGGGTCAACCAAGTGAATAAAACAGTTTCGGCGCCGGTGCTTACAACTAAAACCTGAGGAGATTGCATCTTGGACATTTCTGTCTGGTATCCCTGCTAACCCTCTCTTTATGCGCTCATTGTCTTCTCTTCTCAGTGCGCCGAACATCCACACATGCACGGCATTTCCAATCTTTTGAATGTGTTAGCCGTCTCGACGCGTCGCTGCGGCACGACGGACGTAGTAGAGAAACTGGCGGCCGGAATTACTAAATTGAGGAACACCTTGCATCTCTTTGACGACTGCGCATCGGTACCGTGTCGAAGTTATCTGATACATAAGCAGCCCCTATTAGCTGCGGAGAGAACAGGAATAGCCCGAACCTTACTGCGTCGAATCACTCCTAGTGAACATCCCGGGTAGTACTTACTGGGCCCTGGCCGGCTTGGGAGTATATATAGGCGGAATCTTCATAATGGGCGCACTCTGGAACGAGTGGAATAAAAAATCGGTGCCGAGCACCTGCGCGGATGACGGCGCGAGAATTTTGGCGCCGAACGCAAGTTGCATACCGGAATGACTTCAAGTGAAGAGAACTCAAGCGACTCAAAGTGCCGTGGAAACTATTTTTGATTATGTGAGGTAACGATAGTTTGTTTGGTACTATTTGGTACATCCGCAGATTCGAATATCGCCAGCGTGCAAATGCGTCAATGTTATTGCATAATTCCGCCACAAGTACCTGGCGGGGTTTTGAATTGAACATGTTGTCGTGCTCTAAACACCCGAAGGAAGTCGCTCGCCCACTAGGAACTCGGCGGAAACCCCGGTTTCTGCGGAATAAAAGGGAGATTTTGTGACATAAGAGTATTACGAATGAGGAGATCCATTCAACGGGTGCCAACTAGTGAGGACAGATACACTTCTCACAAGTACAATTTTGATTTTGATATTAACGTACTACACTTTTTATACACAGTCCATTCAGTCCAAATCCAAGGTGCACTCGACGGGCTTTCTCGGGTGCCTAAGCGGCGGAACGCGCCAATTTTGACCTTAGGAATGGCAAAATGGGGAGCATTTCAATTCTCATCCATATACGGGAAATAATCCTGAGGGCTCATTCGTTATTCAAGAGACTTGGTAACGGAATGAAATATTGTACGCACGAATGCACGGAAATGCTTCCCGTCAGTGGCATCTTCAAGTTCTTTCTTCTCTTCCGGGGTCAGGTCGGGAACATTCTCTGCTGTAAGATATTCCTTCAAGCGCGACTCCTTAGTTGACGTTCTGAAACCAATGGCATTAGTCTTGCGTTGAAAGTATTCGAAAGGTCGGAGACTTACGTGACGGCAAGTATGCCCTCTCCCTGCAGCCATTTGAGCATAATCTGGTTTCGCGTGACTCCTTCGCCGCGCTTTGCGGAGAGCTTGTCCAATGTGTTCGCTATCTGCGTGCATGCAGAGGCGATCACCGGATCTTTCACACGCTCGGGAAGGATAGGTGTGAGTCCACCATAGGAGGCGGTGACGATGCCTTGCTCGCGCGAATATTCAAGAAGCGGCACGAGTGTCTTGGCTAAGAAGACCTGGTACTCGATCTGGCGCAACAAATGTAAAGCGTTTAATAACACGAGTGCATAAGTCAGGGACATACCTGGTTAACGACTGGCTTTCCAAGTCCAAGGGAAATGATCTCCTTGAGTTGCGCCGTGTTGAAGTTGCTCACGCCAATGCTCTTTGCGAGTCCCTTGCTCTTTACGTCGGCCATCTCACGCCATACTTGTTTGATTCCACCTTCGCGCTTCTCGTGCTGCGCCGGCATGTGTACGAGGAACAAGTCGACATACTCAGTGCGCAGCTTCCCAAGGCTTATGCGCAGCATATCCTCAACTGTTTTGCCATCATCTACTGCTCCGAGCTTTGTCGTGATGTAAAGTGTTTCGCGTGCAACCCCTGAGCTCGCAATCGCGGCGCCAACGTGCTCCTCGTTGCCGTAGACCTGCGCGCAGTCGAGATGGTTAAATCCTACCGAAATCGCGCGCACTGTGCCTTCGGTGCAATCCTTGTTATAGAATGCAGTGCCAGTTCCGAATGCCACCCAAGGCACGGTGGTACCGTCGGAAAGCGGAATGGTCTTTACGGACATTGGGGATAGCAGTGCGCCTGGTCGGATGTGGTTGACGGGAAAGCTCTTGGGATGGCCGCATGGTTTGTCTGCTCATTTTATACGCAGATGGTGACCATAGATACACTGCGGGCGGACCGACTCGGAGCCTGGGACGGTCAGTAAGCAGCTTGAACTGACGCAGCGTGATGTCACCGTGTGTTCTCTAGAGACAACTCAACTTATGGCGTGTGAAAACTGTTTCATCAGGCCCGACTATATGCGCGTATGTATCTCAGACCGCATTCGGGCTACTGTACTTATGTAATTGGTCTGTCACCGAGCCCTGCAGTGTATCTGTATTGCGCCGCGGTGAGGCTGAATACTCGTTTCCATTTAAGTACGCTTTACTATCTAATGCAATGCGAGTTTGTACATTGTCTGCCGTCTGGCCTCCATACAGGTTCAAACGCGCGAGAGCACCCGCTGCGACGTGTCTTGGATGTCCATATGCGCGAAATTCTGTAGATCCATTCAGAGCTCGATACTCAGCAACAGAAGTGGAATGTTACACACGAATGCGCGGAAGTGTTTCCCTTCAGTTGCATCCTCGAGTTCCTTCTTCTCTGCGGGCGTCAGGTTTGAAATGCTCTCCGCCGTGAGGTACTCCTTCAAGCGCGACTCTTTGCTTGATGTTCTAGGGAGAAATAGAGTCAGGCTTGAATTGGAAAAGTGACTGAAACCCAAAATTTACGTGACAGCTATGACACCCTCCGCCTGCAGCCATTTGAGCAAAATCTGGTTCTGTGTGGCTCCCTTGCCGCGCTTCGCAGCGAGATTGTCCAAAATACTCGCTATCTTTTTGCATGCAGACGCGATCACTGGATCTTTCAGACGCGCAGGGAGGATAGGTGTGAGTCCGCCGTAAGATGCTGTAACGATGCCTTGCTCGCGTGAATATTCGAGAAGTGGGGAGAGAGATTTGGCCAGGAAGAGTTGGTATTCGATCTGGCGAGAGAAATGCTAAGAGTTTACTAGACAAGAAGGAATAAGTAAGGGACATGCCTGGTTAACGACTGGAATTTCTAGGCCGAGAGAAATGATTTCCTTGAGTTGCACTGTGTTGAAGTTGCTCACACCGATACTTTTGGTGAGTCCCTTGTTCTTTACGTCGACCATCTCGCGCCAGACCTGCTTTATTCCACCTTCGCGCTTCTCGTGCGGCGTAGGGACGTGTATAAGGAACAAGTCGACATATTCGACGCGCAGTTTGCTGAGGCTCGCACGTAGCGTATCCTCGACTGTCTCGCCGTCAGCTATCTTATCAAGCTTTGTGGTGATGTACAGCGTGTCGCGTGCGACCCCTGAGCTTGCGATTGCAGCGCCGACAAACTCCTCATTTTTGTACATCTGCGCACAGTCGAGGTGCGTAAACCCGACTGAGATCGCACGCACAGCAGCTTCGGTGCAGTCCTGGTTGTACAATGCAGTGCCGGTGCCGAACGCCACCCAGGGCACAGCAGTACCATCGGAGAGCGGGATGGTCTTCACGGGCATTTGGAGTGTTCTGTTAGTAGGCCCGGTCGATCGTTGTGGTTGGTGGGAAAGTGCCTTGGATGGCCTCGTGGTTCGTCGCTCACATTTGTACGCACTGGGTGGGAGACCGTTGAAAAACTTCCGGGCCAGGGGAAATGTCCAGACTCCAGTAAGCAGCTGTCCTATGATGTAGGCCCGCGGCACGCATGTGAGTGACATCTAATCACATTGGATCAGGTGATATTGCCTCCTAACCGGGCCGCGACTATTGAATCTTTGAGTCTTTGCTTTACGAATTCCTTGCCACTCAACATGCCGTGAAAATAATGCTCGAAGCTTAACTGTAATACACCGTATCGCTTGTCTGAGGTCTAGACGTCAGAGTCAAGTAGCAACCTCGGGCTGGGCTACTATCCATTTGGCACTTCAGCGTCACGGTGTATTCGTGTACTTCGTGTTAAGGTGAATGACGTATTTCTCTGAACTGGGTGAGCTTTTGTCGGTTCGACTTGCGCTTGTTTATAGACTGCTCGAAGTTTTGTCGCATCGAGCGCTGGGTCATGCCAGGGAATACCACACTGGCAAAAAATCCAATGTTGTCCCTGCTTGAGTCTATTCCTGAACGGGCGCCGGTCTTCATAATTCTTTGCTACGATCCAGATGCTCTCCCACAAGCGTAATCGCACGTATGGCTATCTCCAGAGCGCGACAAGCAGCTCCACTATAGTGGCGTTCGGCATCCTGTGAAGCCCCATCAATAGGTCACCGCTGTCAGGATGGAAATCGGCTGTGACTCGCAGGAACAGCTAGCAAGAGGCTGTGAGTTGCAGGAATAATCAGATGAATATGCACGCTCAGGCAAAGCCGAGAGTATGTGTATTGAGATCATTTCTAAGACGCCACCAGCATCGGGATCACCCTACGGACGTGCGTGTGCTTTGCACTCGCTGTTTGAGAGGATTCTGTGCTGGTACCATGCTCAATTGTTGCATCGTCCCCTGCGCGCGTACTATCACTATTGATCTCACAATTTAGGCCTCTACCTTGCACACCGTGAAGAACGGCAGGAAGGATATGAATACAACGAAATTCAAAGTGGGCCGAGTGTCCTCTTTGGTCTCAAGAAAATGATCGTAATCCCTTCGTTACGTCTCATGACCAGCCGCCCATCTCTCGCCCTCATTAGGCCATCTAACATCGAATCTACTAAATGTACATTCCAGAGTATTGCGATCAATAGCTTTGATTTTATGATGAACAGCAGAAAATGCTTCCGTAATCATTCTTCCGGGAAAGGCAGACTGTATGGCTTTCCCACTTTGCTTTTGGGACCTCATGAGCGTCGATAAGGTTGGTAACTGTAGTCTTTATCTGAGGCTTAGCTGATATCTAACCAATAGAGCAATGTAACCTGCCTCCTGCATATGATCAAGCAGACCCGGAAGCCATTTTAAGAATTCGGTGTTGACATTGACAAATGTATTACTGGATTAACTATATTCTCTCGGCTGTCACGTACGACATTTGGACACGGTTCGGTCTCACGCACCTACTCGATACCCGAGGCTGGCAGGCGTATGTCTTTCTTGCAGGCCTTCGGCCATCAATTAGAGCTTTTCCATGTCAATCATGGATTCGGTGCTCGTGTAGACCCGGAGATGCCAACTGATCTGCGCTCATGGATTTGCAGTTCTTAACTTCTTGCGAACCGTCCATGCTGAACCACTTTTTCTCTTTCACACGATTGCCCCTAATATGCACAAAAATGTTATATTCAGGTCCATATTGAGTGAGCGGTTATGTTGTACCTTGGAGCGGTCAGCCGGTCATCATCCGGGGCGTCAGGAATGTACATCTTTCAAGTTTCAATCCACAGCTACCAGGCCTTGCAAAGCCTCTTGCCGTCACGGTCCACGGAACATACGATCCGGACAAAATCTTCAAACGAGAACAAACAAAGCGATAGAGGATAAATAGGCTGCCTTAGATCCTTGTAACAGACCAGGTCTTCACTTAACTCCCTCGAATACACTCCTCAGCTGAATATGCTCTCCATCCTGCTGTCGACTGTTCTCCTCGCCGTCATCGGTGCCCAAGCTGAAACTCATGAGGTCACCTTCACAAACAAGTACGCCACGTTGACATATCACGCTTTCGTGTTTTCTAATTGACTGTGCTTCACATAGATGTAAATCTGGCACGGTAAGCTCCAATTTATGTAGACAGGGCAGTTCACCGCTCATGGGAGTTTCTTCAGCCGATGCTCATCCAAGGACCGAATGTCCTATCCACTGGGGGAACCTTCGTTTCTAATGGGCCACTCATTAGTGCCATAGCGTAAGCCCTCATACCACATGGAATACGATGCCACTCTCAATGTTCTCGTTGTACAGATATCTGCAGACCGGTGAGGTTACATTCCTGCATCAGGGACTTCATTCCATGAACTCCATCGCTGACATTACCTCATGTACTAAAAAGGCTCATGCGGCTTCAATGGCGAAGGCTGCACGCTCATTGAAACTACACTGCGTAACCCGACCTCTCCAGGTTCTGGATCGAGCACGGATATCTCCCTGATTCCTCCGTACGTTTCCTTCCGTAACTAACCAAGTTGTCTGCCAAAAATGAGACTAATCAACTCTTGTGATCGGATCAGTCATGCGTTCTCAGTAACGAGCGGATTTGGGTAATCGTTTATAAACAGTTTATATCTTTGAGCTTTCGCTCATTTGTTCTTCAAGCTATTTTGGGGGTTGCGACGGAGCTGGCGCCGATTGTTTGTTTCCCTTCTCCATTTCACATATGTTCAAACTCATGTACTCATCTTTAACAACAGGTACCAATCCTAACTGCCCTACAGCCTTCTTTAACCCATCCCAGACAGACCGTCAAGTCCCCTGCCAGGTGGACAACGTAAGTCATATTTTTAACTTTGTGATATACTTAGGTATTTAATCATAAATTACACTCTGCAGGTCAACCTCGCCATCACGTTCTGTGACTAAATATAAATAATACATACTAAACCAATCCCATATGCTGTTAGCTTCGATTTATGTGAAGTCGGAGAACCGGAGTTCCCGGACGCCCCTTGTTTTTTTTTGTACTACATATACGCAATTTTGTAACCTATTCCTTTTCGTAGCCAGTCGTTGTTCCGAAGGAGATATACACTAGTGCTCGGGCTAAGAACAATGTTTAACATGGTACACTCACAGTTTGTACTCATTCGTTGGACTCGGGAGTCTCCGTTTGAGGAACGGCCCGGGGGATTTCGGCAAAAGCCGATACTGTGGCTTGTATCGTAATTAATATTGCAATGCATCGGCCAACATGCCTGACACCGTCTGGTTCAGGCTTGTACCTCGGCGATCAGATGTGAAGCTCCTTGTGTAATTATTATCGATAGCCTGCCAGTTTCGCCGATGATCCCACGACTCAGCTCTGTCCGAGTCCGTCGGAATAACACAGCACGCACGTTTCTGACC
>JAKOPK010000604.1:0-11271 GCA_024195185.1 Coniferiporia weirii
CCCTAGGCATGCGGAGTGCTCGTGTACTGCCTAGAACGGTCTGCCTTCTTCTTAGTTCATGGCAATTGTAATACGTATCCGACTTCTCTCATACAGCCCGTCTCCGTTATCGTCACAGGGGCACTCAAATTTGAAGAAAAATTGATCGAAACACATACAATTTCCATGCATCTTGACACATGAGTGTAAACAGCGAACCATTCTATAGTAAAGATTGGAACTGATGATAAAATGTTCACGATCACCGATGTGCACTCTGTGGATGATATTCCATACAAGTAAAACCCATAATGCGGTACAGAGAATCATCATGCTTACAACGGGTCTTCCCAACGTCTCGAAGAGCCGACTCGAGTCCAGAATCTAGACACTATCTGCCTCACGCAACCTAGAGCTTATGCTGCGATAAGTTCCTTGACAGGTTTATCCCAGAAGTGCACGTTCCGAATTCCAACCTGGACTAGGAATTGCAGTAGTATGTATCATAGTGTGGTAAGAGCGCCAGTAGCTGTGTGCGATTGTGGTGATTCTGTAGGTAAGTACGAAGTCAAAGTTGAATGAAGACCGAAGTGAGCTGGCAATACCCAATATGGTGTGTTGTTCCCACAGGACCAGGGTGCCGGCCCCCGGGGGACCGACTTGCTTGTGCCATTATGTCTGCTGCTTGTATTCATGTGAAGTTCGTAGGCGTTTTATATGGAGTGCACATATATTTCTTGTTTCTGAAAGCTACGATCATAATAATCCAAGTGACGCTGCAAATGACTCAGAATTACGGCGTCAGCAGCACTTGCCATTCCGCGTATGTACCTTGATGACGTAATAAAGAAAACAATCGGTTTAATTCGGGCGCATAGGCAACATCATACTCGTGCATATATAATTCAAATTTCCTTGGACCCTCAATCCTTTAAAACTTATGCGCTGTGATCGTTTCCAATTATCCTGTATTATGCCATGATAATCCAAAGATAGGGCGCGTAGCGCAACCTGCAAGGAATCAAGGATAGTGCGATATGTACATACACGACCTCATACTACAATATGGCACACTAGTAGAACGCATTCAACTTTCTCCACCATACTCCCTTCCGTCTGTACCGCCGTCGTGCAGGGACGATAGTTCTGCCTCGAGTCTGTGTAGGGCTGCTTCTGCAGCGACAAAATTCATATGTGTGACGACAGCTGACGCAACATTTGTCTGCGAAGGTTCCGTTCCCTTCTTGCTCAGTTCCAACTCGTATGCCAACCTTTCGGCGTCCAAGAGGGCATCGACTGAGTTGAGAGCAGTGTCGGCCCCAAGCTCCATCATGTGTCCAAAAGCGGACTCCGCGGAGGCCTTAAGGGATGCGACATAGGGCTGAATCACTTCGTCCCGCAAAAACTGTATCACGGTTTCCGTTGCTATTGTGTATCCCTATGAGTTTGTGGTGGAATTTCTGAGACTTGAATACATACTGACAAGCTGCTTTAAATCACTTACATTGTACTGGCTCCAGAAGCTACGAATCCACCGTAGGAACCAGGGAAACTTGTCCACCTCTCGTGACGTCATCTGAAGAAGGTCTTTGGTAGGGGCATCCCGAATCGATTTACGTATATCGTCCATTTCCGTGTCGAGTCTGGCAAAAAGTGAACGCTGAGCACCTCCCAACTTGATGTCAATTCTTGTGCAAAGGTCTAAAAGCTGATCTCTGATTTCTTCGTCGATGATTTCGCGCCGCATCTTGGGAACGACAAAACGTCTCTCCGCCTCCAGTACATTCTCTGTCTCCTTCATAATGTCCTGTATGAACTCTTCAAAAACCTTCTCCTCGGCAAACTTTAGCACCCCGCCGACGTTCTGATATGATAAGCCATCATCCTGAATAAAATTCTATAAACATGTACTATGAACGTAAATAAAGTCGTACCTTATGCCTATTTATGAAGCGTTCCTCTGTCTTGCGGAATATAGAGCCTGTAGAGCTAAGACAATTTTCTTTGAATTCATCGAATGCCTCAGATACATTTACGATTGCCCTTGAACGAAGCCTCTTCTCTCTGGCTTTCCATGACTCTTGCGCAGTCTTTACTTTTTTCTCAGCCTCAACAAAGTCACTTCTCGCTTGCGTGCATTCTGCTTTCGTTCGCCTTAGTCTTAAAAGGGTTTCGCTGTCGGTGTATTTTTTAAAATATTCACTTAATTCTCAAACACAGAGAAGAAAAGGCGCACGATTTAAGAGTAGAGAGCTCATGTATCAGACGAGACATGGATTTAATTCCGCGCTGGAGAGCCTCTGTTTGTGCTCTTTTCGCCATGGTGACAGTGAATTGTTTGGTCGCCTCTGTCAGACCGCTTTCTTCAAGAGTTTCAACAAGCTCTAGTTTCCAATCTTCATCACTAAAGCGGCCATAAGTTCTCCTTGACATTCTCTCAGAATCTCCTAAAATGCTTCTAGCGCACTATGTGTCGGACCTGGACTCAGGAAAATGGCAAAGAATACTTTAAGAAAACGCTTACACTCCGACAAGCCTCAGAAATGCTTTCATTGAAGATAGAATCATATTCCGGTTTGCATTCTCGAGACATATTCAGCAGTATTCTGGCACCAAACCCTAGGCGCGAAGAGCAGGCGACACATTGCGTTTTGAAACTTGCCATATTTTCACCGGAACTGAACACATTAAGGACCTGGTTCGTCTGGGTCTTTAAATGGCGCCCTTCAACCTAGGACAGAAAGCTTAGTTCCTCTTTAATACAGCCAAAATAGATTCAAACCTGGTCCCTGTGCGTGCAAATTACTAACGGAGGTTGCCGAAGTCCGGTGGAGGTCTCAAGTATCTGGGGTAGCGCTGTCCTCCAGTCATTCTTCGATACTTCCTTCAGAGACACAATGGGGACTATAGCATTGACTTCCTAGGCAATTACACCGACCAGCTCTTCAAAACCGAGATACTGTTGGAAGGGGAACTCCGTCATATTTCCCATATCTAGGCCTTAAATACTCACGTTTTCTGAAGATTCGCCCATTCCCTGAATTTAGATGAGTACTGAAGTTGGATTTGGATTCGGGATTGAGGCGCTCACCGGTAAGTCGTAAAACTAATGACAGAATAGTAAGGGCGTATTTAGGTCCGCATTTATTGTTATTCAGTTTCGTGTCAGTTGCTCACCTCAAACTCCCCGTCCAGAATTTCGTCCCGAAGAGAATCAAACTCGACGGTGATGGTAGGCCAGTTCTTTCCCTCCACGGGTACATCTACACCAAATGAACGACAGAGACGCACGACGTCATTCATCTGCGCGAGCTGAAAGACCAAAACATTATGCCCATCAGTCTGTCGGAAGGAAGGGGAGAAGGAAGATTACCAGCTCATAAACATCAGCATCTCCGTGTGCTTCGTTTGGGAGGATGAAAGACGGGTGCTTGAATATCTCCCAATTAGCTCTCGTTGCGGGTGCTATATCTTTCCAAATAAACTTGACGTCTTCCCGTGTCGGGCCGTTCCTAGCACGCTTCGTTCCGAAAGGAAAGTCCTTCAGCCCATTCCGACTGTCTTCCGCTTCAAGTAAAGAAAACTTGCTGCGAAGAGCTTCAATGCTCCTTTGGAAGATCGGCGTTGCATTTGTAGGGCAGATTACAAGATGGGGTTCGGTCTGCCTTGGAACATGTCGTATACGGCATGGCCAGGCAGTTGAAGGCAGCTCTGTCGGATAATCGAGAAACTTCTGTTTCTATAATTCTAATGCTACAATACAACAGACTAACGTACCGTCCGACGGAAGGACTCTGTGACCCAGAACAGCACTCAGGAAAAGAGACTTTCTGTAAAGCTGCATGAAAAGAGCCTTCTAATTTTGCAGATGGGGGATCAAGCTCACCCGCTCTTTACCATCCCACACAGGGCAACAGAGAATAACCGTGTCCTCTCCCGCTCAACATCTTTACTGGCCAGTGCGAGAACGTCCCTGAGCAAAGCTGAATATTTCCTGGCTTCTTGAGCTTCTGCCATGACAAGATCGGTATTTGTCGCGTTTTCATTCCGTGCAGCGTTGACCCCCTTCCGAAGTTTCGTTGCAAACCCGTGGATTCGCGAGGTAGGCATCCGGTCCTGAGGGATGTGTGGGTCCCGTAGCTGCCGATTGCTCGGATCCATTGAGACGAGGGTCGCATCGGCGGGCAATAATGTGATTTCTGCCTCGAGGGAACAAATGAGTCCGCTCAAAAGACGAACGTAGCAATTACTCAACCCAGCAGAACGTTCCGATCCAGTTACAAATGCATCTACCCATGATCGGCCCAGGTTTTCCAATAGTACAGCATAATCTCCATCGCTACCACAGCGGGAATCCAATAGTGAAAATGCAGAAGTGATCTCGGGTTCCAGGTCATTTAGGCGCATCTGAAATGGAGTTTCATAGAATAAGAGTTTGATGATGCCATTTGTAGTTTCCGAAAATTCCGCGGTTAATTGTCCACCCGCTGACTTTAGGATGTCATGGAGTTTTAGTTGAAGTCGATTCCGGCACATAAGGGAAAAGCAATCGTAATGTATCAAAATATCTTCTCGGGCCTGTGCCAGCTTCTGCGACTCTGCTCGAAGTGCTAAGGTAGCAAGTGATTCGATATTCCGGTGTAATGCGGTATTTGACACGGGAGATTGGGCATTGATGATAGTGAGAAGCACATTCTCCTGTTCCATCAGCAAAGTTCTGGTTAAAACGACCCCCTTGCCTAGGCTTTCTATAAAGGGATTGTCATATGGTCCTTCGGGTAGCGGAACCACGTCGGTTCCTTCAAACTGGCAGAGGATAAGGGTCCGATTGTAGATGCTCGACACCGCGTCCTTTAACGCCGTGAGCTCTTCCAAGTACTCCTCTGCCGTGCCAATTGTTGTGCGATTGGGCCCGATGACAGCGGCTTTCTTTATCAAGAGATCTAGTAAAGCAATGATTTCTTTGAGTGTACCTAAAGAGAGAAGACGAGAAATAAGGGATTCAGCCATGAAATCCGAGTGCTCGTGACGGGAGGATGACTTTCGAGCCAGCTCAACCTGAAGATGGGGGTACGGGGTATAAGGGTGGCCCATCAGGAATACAGGCCTTAAAGATCCTCCTTCGCCCTGGGAAAGTATCCATGTGAGACTAAATGAATCATAAGCATAAGTTATAACCAGTATCAACAGCAAAATCCAGTGCGATGGTTGCCGCTGCGTTTGGGCCAACCGCGTACGTAACTATTTATTACGTACATACATAAAGCACTTTCCGAAAGGCAACCGTGAGTCTGACCGCCATAAATACAATCGACACCGGGAATGTTGTGATGACGAAGATAGAAAACCGGGAGTGTTCGGGGGAGATGCCCTTCAGGGCTTCTGTGCTCTCGAAATGTTGGAACAATTCCCCATCAACACGTCCTAACAGTGGATGGAACATAGGTTTCTTGTGGTTCACGCCGAAACCCTCGAACCAGCATCCGTAGGAAGGGTGGCAACGGTAAAGTCTCCGTTGAAATTAATTTTGTAGTCCGAGACCAAGTCGCTCGACGCCAGAGAAGCAACTTAAAGTACCAAATTGGCAGTTCCCGTATAACCAGGCCTCGGTGCGAGAAGAAGCGACGCTCAATTCACGCGTTCATGAGTACGAGACCTACTTCACAACAGTACGAATATAGCGGCTAGTTGCATAACGTCCGGACGCCTACGTGTGTTTCAAAGGGTCTGCAAAACATTCTTGATACCTTCCTCGATCGTCTCTTCCAACGAAGGCCCTTTCGGTACCCAGCCGAGTTCGAGTGCACGTGTTCCACGCGACAACATGTTCGCTCCAAGCATGCTAAATAAACCAATGAGTTATTCGACCTGTCCGCAGAGAAAAATAAACTAATTCAAAATGCAGACACGCACAAAGCGAAGTCTCCCGCTTCTTCGGAACCAACGTGTTTGATATCCGGAGTGCTGATAAGCCCTTGCTTATATATGACATCCGCTATGACCCTTGCTATATCTTTCCGTGGAAGGTCGCGAGCGTTTGCAACGTAGTAACGCGTGTAAGCACTCGTAGTAAGGGGCTTCAAGTCGGCATTCAACGCAGCATTGAAGATAAGAAGGTACAGGTCGACAAGATCTTTAACATGGACCTATAAGAGTATTTCGGGTGCGTGAGGTCTATAAGATGTTAGGTGATTATAAAAAGTTCTGCGCACCGTGCCCACGACATTTGTTCCCTCACCAATTACCCACCCTTGCTTATGCGATAAGACGTTGGAAACCTCGAATTTGTAGAAGAAGGACGATTTGCTGGTAGGCCCGGCTCTGGCGCCATACACGTAGGTGGGACATACGATGAACGTATTCACGAAGCCCTGCTCTCCCGCCTGTAATACTCTAGAACAAGAACACTTCAGCGGGCGCTACAGACGAATAAACAGATAAAGAGGTATAACAATCGAAATACACACGTAGTGTCAACAGGTCCGTGCATATGTGCAGGAGTGATGGCCTTTATGTCTTCCTCCTTCCCGTCCTGCATGCATTGTAAGAACCAACACGTACGATCAGCTTGGAAACCTACATCGAAAACTTTACCATCTGGGTTAAACTTCCCTTCCTTTGAGCCATCAAGAAATACCAAGGCACCGCTCGTATGCAGCAATGTACCCGTCCCACGGCCTTCTTCTTTCTTCTGCCTCAGCCCAGCTAGAAGAGCTTCAATGAGCGCGAGGTCGTCGCTGTTCGCTGCATTAATGACAATGTCCGCCTGTGCTGCCAGTGCAGTTATCTTGTCGCGCTCGGCAGAAGTGCCCACGACACAGGTCACACCAAGACTCTCGATGGCAGGCACGGAGGCTGGAGTGCGCACCAACGCAGTGTAGGTGAGACTGCCGTGTTTAGCCTTCAGAGCAGTGAGAAGCAACCCTAGACTCGAGGTCAATAGGGGATACAACAGGATATACCTAGACAAGGCGCACCTCCTATGTAGCCTGTCGAACCAAGGATTAAAACGTGCGTCATTTCAATATCTGTGCGTTAAGAGGGAGGTACAGCTTCGAGTAGTGTTTAGTCGGCGTGAGCTAGGACCTTTCTTATATCGGGATCTATACAACTCTTTTCCTAAAAATGTAGACCATTTGTGAGCACCATCGTCATGCAGATTGACAAATAAGCTAAGACTTACCAAGCTGTTACCATATCTATCTTAACAACTTGATTTAGGCCATTCCGACCAATTTAAAAGCGCCGTTAAGAATTTCGACTGGGAACAGAGCTCGAAAGACGTGAACGCCATCATCCATGACGCACCAAGATTCGCTTTCCTCTTTTGGGGTCAAAATCCGGGCCGAGCCGGGGTTTTCCAGCAGGCTTGGAATCGAAGTCGCGCTGGTAGAAGACGCGCCGACGTTGCAGAATCTACAGTACTTACAGCCAGTGTTGGGTCCGACCCGGGTAAATGGTCAATGGGTCTAAAACGGGTAGGTAGGACTTTTTATTGACCCGGGTAAGTGTGGGGTCGGAGGGGTCGACGGGTCGATACCAAATAAGGACATAAGAATATATTACTAATTTATATATTGCTACTTATAATGTACTTGAATTACACTGAAGAACACCATGTTAGGGTCCGGATATGCCTTCGACTATGTATCGGTGGTTCACGAACTGATGCTGTAACTTCGTCCCCAGGCTGACGTGCCAATTCCCTGTGGTGCACGATCGCTGGGAATCTACGAAAAGATATTGCCAGTCGGGTCGTACCGACAACATTAGCTGGCCGTGCGAGGGCATTCTAGTCGTTGCACTGCCGAAGCCGAATGGTCTACTTCATGTTATTTTAACACAGCTTGAATTAATTGACGTGATACAGACATTGATGGCTTACATATTACTTCAAATATGGAAATTTTACATAATATTTTCTATTAGTCATCGACCCCTCCGACCCATCAATTTCCCGATATTTTATCGACCCTAGGGTCAGACCCTCCGACCCGGGTCGGGTCAAGGGGTCGGGTCGAAGGTCGGACCCAACACTGCTTACAGCAGCACATACTACAACAGCCACTTCAAACATTAAATGTGGGCCTGCGACCGACAGGGGTGCGAGTCCAAACGGTAGCTAGAGTGTCCTAGTTCTTTTTGTCGATGAACTCGGATGATCCAAGAAACTTACTGATCACAAGATCTACAGTTGCATCCGCAAATCAGCTCCGCATGAGTACGACTCAGAGTTCCACCGAGAATAAAGCCATGTAAGCGGCGCGGGCCGCGTGCCAAGTGGAATAAAGATGTTCGTTGTCGGCGAGCTCATTCCGGCTCGTTCGGATATTCCTGAGTCTTGAGCTGGGCTCGTGATAGCCTATACTGTCATTTACTTCCCAGAGGAGCGCGTGATATCTACAGCTCATCTGCTATGATGCGACTTCTATGTCTACAACGGCTCGACGTTCACCCATGAATAAGTACGCTGCTGGCCGTACCGCTAAATAGTAGGGCAAAATCCCCCAATTTTTACTGACACGCGATTCTCATCATGCACCTCTTTTGCATTATACCTGCTGCATTGCTTTTTCTCAAAGGCGTCCTAGCGCTCTCTCTCAATGGCGCGGATATCTCTTCGCTTCCGCTGCTCGAGTCCCAGGGTCTTTCCTACTCAGATGGCGGTACGACAAAGCCATTTGAAACGATCCTCGCTAGCCATGGATTCAAACTCGCACGGATACGCGTTTGGACGGCTGGAACATACACGCAGAGTTATGCACTCGCACTTGCGAAGAGGGCGAAGGCGGCGGGAATGAAAATACTTGTGGATCTGCATTATAGCGACACCTGTGAGTACTGCAGTTGAAGCCAAAATGAGATTGTTTACGGAAAGTATGTATGTATCAGGGGCAGATCCTGGACATCAGGCCATTCCTGCATCCTGGCCGACCAACCTCACCGGATTAAACACGCAGATATACACGTCAGTTTCGTTCTTCATCCCTCCTTGGAGCACGAACTTATGAGGAACCCTTCTAGTTACACAAGGGATCTTGTCTCCGCATTCTCGTCTCAAGGCACACCGATTGACTACATAGAGGTCGGAAACGAGATAAACGACGGTTTTCTCTGGCCTGTAGGCCAAATCAGTGTGAACGGCTATCAAGGCGCATCAGAACTGCTCCATTCGGCCGTCTCCGGAGTCCGTGCAGCGTCGCTATCTGTCAAGACCATCGTACACATTGCAAATGGATGGGACGCCAGCGGGGTCGATTCCTTCTTCGGCGGCATATTTATTCCGGGTGCCCTCTCGGAAAGCGACGTGGACATCTTCGGGTTCTCGTTTTATCCTTTTTACGGAACGGGTGCGACACTCGATGCGCTGTCCTCGAGCTTGAAAGGCGTCATATCGACTTATGACAAGGTTCGCTTTCATTCTGCTGCTTCTCGGCCGTTCTTACACCCATTAACGCTTCATTCGTCTTAATGTATAGGATGTCCTCGTGGTCGAGACAGATTGGCCCTTCTCCTGCCCTTCGTCCGTAGCCTTATCTGAGCCTAGCATCCCGAAGTCTGCTGCGGGGCAACATACCTGGGTTCGGGACATTGAGAGCGTCCTCTCCGGACTCTCGGGAGGGCGTGGGCTGGGAGTAGTATACTGGGAGCCCGGCTGGGTCGGAAATGCGGCTTTGGGAAGCTCGTGTTCGGTGAGTTTTTACTAAAGAGCATGTCAGTAAAAAACTTCCCGCTAAACTGAGGTTTGACTTCTGCGCAGGATGCTTTGCTGGTGGATAGCTCAGGTGCAACACGCTCGTCGATCAGCTTATTTTAACTTCTGCTCTCCCAAGTCTGATGTCAATGTAAAGATATTTCTGAGGTGAAAAATGGTACTTCCTTTGACTTGGAACTAAATAGTATCTACGACTCGAAGCTCTGGACGACATCTTTTATTTCCACGTGAGACCACTACACTGAGATACGTCATTCACGGACACACCCTACAAAACAGACTGATTGACGATATGCATATTATTATTGTGAGTAAAGGTGTCTTCCCGATACAGAGCTTACAAAAAAAGGATTTCTCATTATGGCGTAACGATGACTGGGACTTGAAATGATGCCGTGGAAACTATTTCGACTCGAGCCATCCTTCTGCGGCATAAACTCAAATTTCCCTTTCTTGTCCACTTCCGCCCGAAGCCGCTTCGGCGCGATCTTTCCCTCGCATGGAAGGCTGCAAGTCTATCTGGTCAGACGGACATGGTCAAATCTACGGACCTGTGAAATATATATCAAGCTTACAAAGGGCTTGCTGATAAACTTTCTGCTGAGCGAGACACTGGACGTTAAGCCGTTAGCGTAAAGAAAAATTGCCTGGGAAACGTGCGGTCATGGCGGTATAAAAGGAAAGGTGGAAGACACCCTCAGATAGTCAAAGAATACGGAGTCTCCTTACCTACGGATCATGACTAAGATATTCATCTTGGGTGCGACAGGATGCATCGGAGGTGAGTATTTTCCAAGTATCTCCGACGGTATACTATGTAACTAAATACTTTAAATCAGGTTCTCTCCTCGTATCTCTCAAGAAGGCGTATCCAGACCTCGATTACACTGCTCTAGTGCGTTCTGAGGCAGACTTTGCTGCAATCAGCGCCGCCGGCGCTACGCCAGTGCGCGGATCATTCACTGACCACGAGCTAATCGCGAGCCTGAGCGCAGACGCGGATGTCGTCGTGAACGCGGCGGATAGCGACAACGTTGCGCTTTCCAGCTCTATTCTACGAGGCCTGAACCGCCGAAAGGGGGAAGGGCGAGGCGTGGGCGCATTCATCCAAACAAGTGGAGGCGCGATATTCCTTGACGATAGGACAGACGGAAAATATGACCCAAACCTGAAAGTCTGGACCGTACGTTCTTGTACTTTTTCTGCTCTCTTAACAATATGTCTGATCTATACCGCATTCAGGACTCTGAAGAGGACATAAGGGCCTTGACTCCTTCAATGCTTCATGGACAAGTTGATATTCCGTGCGTTCTCCGGTCGCACACCCTAAATATTGTTACTTAGTTGTGCTGGTGTGTATAAGGATCATGAAAGCTTCTGAAGAAGGCTACGTCAGCTCCTTTGTCGTTTGTCCCCCGATCGTCTACGGAAAGGGGTCTGGACCTGTGAAGCAAAGGTCTGTTTTCTTCAAATACCTTCTCAAAAGTTGCAATATCTCGGGACACAAAGAAATGATTTACATCGGCGAGGGGACCAACGTAAATAATGTCGTACGTTCCTTTGTCTTTCCGCTCACG
>JAKOPK010000605.1:0-13865 GCA_024195185.1 Coniferiporia weirii
CATGCATTCGACATGTCCCCCTGCCTCTTTATCCCTCCCGCTTTTCGAAGAGCGAGCAGATTGATCGTCGGGGGAGGAACCGTTCATAAACATGACTTGGCGCTGGCGACCATGCATTATTGCTGACAGTACCTGGTGTAGACGTGTCATGATAGTCACAGTATAGTCGAAGTTGAGGCGATAACGGCTCCCCGTACAGCTTTAGTTTATATTCGCAGTCGTGGGCGAAACCGTCGGGGGCACGTGAGGCGGTTCCTCTTAAGAGACTTTCAAGCCGGTAAATTCGTCCTGATCCCTTTATCTGAGTCTGGGTGCCACGTCTCTCGTGGAAAGGTCAAAATAAGCGGAGGTTTTTGTTTGAGCAGGAAGGGGTTGTAAGACCGGCTGAGTATTCCCTTTTTCTCGTAGCATTGGTTGATTGGAGCTAATAAGCCGGAGGCAATACGGGCAAACGCGAGGTAATGACGGACACAGTCCATCCTACTAGCCAGAAGTCGGTGTCGATCTCCAAAGGTCGCCACGCCACTGCCGAAAGTTATTGCCTCAAAACATCTTAAAATATATGTCACGTGTATAGTGACTAAGCACATATGGTGCAATGATTGCGTGATAGGTGCACAGACCATGTCACGTTACTCACTCCCGGCTAAAGAGCCAGTACTGAACATATAAGGATAAGTCCTACTCTTATATAATAGATTACCACAGTACGTGTATATAAGGAGGGCCAAAGGGCCTACAATAAATCATTGAATATTCCATTCCCTCTCACTGTACAAGCAATCTACTCTCAAACACCTTACTGCTTAAAAAAACAACAGGTGCCTGTGAGTCTATATGATGGTCATGTCATCCGAGTCAGTAATCATCAGAAATGAACATTAGCCTAGCCTTGCAATTGCCTCCCAAGACCAGGCTGGAGTGCACCAAATGTTACATTTTTCCTTCACCCTCTCCACTGACTCCCAACCCCATACGCCCTAGTACGTCCCATGACCTGTTGCGCTTACTGATCATGTACCATGCTCAGTCATCCCCTTCCGCACACTTCCACCATGTTCTACTAACTCATCACCTACACCACATTCCATCTCATTCCGCCGTATTCCATAGGTCTATATAAGCTGTACCTCGTAGAGCATATTGCCTTAAGCTTATGCTCTTTGTTCTTACAAGCTCATTTGCTCACCCCCGTGCTCAGCGTGCCCTCCGTCGTAACCCGACCCAACATCGTCGCGCCTACCGAATGCGCCTTACCAAGTACATCGTCGTGTTAAGTTCACTGGATAGGGGAACCGTCCGGGTTGCGGATACGTCGTAGGCGGAGTTGGTGGGTGGAGATGATAAGACGGGCGACAAAGATAGTGACGACAATGTACTTGGTGAGGCGCATTCGGTAGGCCCGGCGATACTGAGTCGGGTTACGACGAAGAGCACACTGGGCTCGAGGGTGAGCAAATGAGCTTGTAAGAACAAAGAGCATAAGCTTAAGGCTATATGCTCGACGAGGTACAGCTTATATAGACTTATGGAATGTAGCGGAAGGAGATGGAATGTGGTATGGGTGATGAGTTAGTAGAACATGGTGGAAGGATGCGGAATGGGATGACTGAGCATGGTACATGATCAGTAAGCGCAACAGGTCATGGAACGTACTAGAGGCTTGTGGGGTTGGGAGTCTGTGGAGCGGGAGTGAGGAAAAATGTAACAGTCGTCACCATCTTCGTCGCCCACCTCGTCGTCTCTCACCAACGACTCCGACTCCGACGCATCCGTAACCTGGACAGCTCGCCGATACAGTGAACTTAACACTAGCATAAGCTTTCATTTTTTTTGTTGACGTTCTACCGTCCAAACACTACCCACACGCCAAACTGTCCCAACTACAGATCCCCCAACCCACCGCCCGACCTACAGCCACTACCTGGAGCGATACAGCCAAGGTATTCTACAACAAGCATCCCACCGACGCCGCCCATTTTCAGTACACGTCGTGGTTATACGACAAAGTAAATCATACGTGGGGCTGGCATAAACTCGACGATCAAATCGAAGCGTGAGAAACCTTCCGCCAAAACGTACCAAACTACCGCGATATCTTTCCATACACCAAGACGCCACCACCACCACCAATGACTACTACCGCTAAAGAAATCAACCTCGCGAAACCCAACGAATTCGACGGCACCAGAGAATATGCCCGACGTTTCCTTTCCAGTTGCGAAACATACCTTCGCGTAAACAAACACATCTACGATACCGACGAACTCAAGATAAACTTCGTCCTCTCTTTTATGCAAACACGGACCGCCGGGGATTGGGCCATCAACCGTGAATCCCTCGCATCAGCGTACAACGTCGACGCCAAAGGGAATAGACTATCCACTATTGTTGGGTACGGCACATGGGACGACTTCGTTAAGGACTTCAAATCCACGTTCATCACCACAGATGATACAAACGAAGCCCAGCAAGCCTTAATCAAACTCAAACAAACAGGCACAGCGGACGATTTCAATAACCAATTCCAATCCCTCGCCACACGATCGGGCATCACCAGCCCTGAAGCCCTTATCGCCTTGTATCAAGCCGGACTTACACCTGCACTCCTCAAAACCATTTACAACCACGACACTATGCCAACCACGATTAATGATTGGTATAAAGCAGCCTCCCGCAGCGACAACATTTACCGACGCCTCAGAGCAATTCAAGGACCACCACCACCCACCCTGCAGAACAACCGCTTCCACAAGTTTTCCAACAACCGCCCCTCCCCTAATTACAGCACTACCAATACTTCATCCAATCGACCACCATGCCTCACTCCCGAGGAACGCGACAAATGCTTCAAAGAAGGACGATGTCTCGCATGCCGAGAGAAAGGACACAACTCCCGCGATTGCCCCAAGTTCCCAACTAGTAACACCAGAACGATTCAAACCACCAAACAAACCACAGAAGCAGAACCACCCACCCCTGCACAGGAAGAAAACCCCCCTACACCAAATGACGTAGCACTCCAAATCCATCAACTCATCAATTCACTCAAGGACGAGGAAAAGGAGGAGCTGTTTAATACGATGGATAAACAGGATTTTTAGGACGGAAGATCAGACAGACGCTGAGCCTTCCTATACATGTATCCCCCATTGTACTTTCCGATTCTTCTTTGCCCACAATGAAGATTCCCATTACTATGACCATACATAATCAAAATGTCTCTACCAACGCACTTATCGACTCTGGTGCTGAAGGCAAATTCATCGATGCAAAGTTCGTCATCAAACATCGCATCCCCACTAAACCACTAGCACATCCCATCCACGTCCGAAATGTGGACGGAACACCTAATCAGCACGGTACTATTACCCGATTCACATGGAGGTTAATCAAGATCAGCGGACGATCCATCACTACCACATTCCTCGTAACTTCCCTCGGCAAAGAAGACGTAATACTAGGACTTCCTTGGCTTAAACGTCATAACCCCGCTATCAACTGGACCGCCGGCACGATATCAATCAACAAAATTACCACAGCCACCACACTCGCACAAGAACACATCAAACCCACCCAACCACTCGAAACCACCATTCCACTGCAATATCACAAATTCTTACATATCTTCCAAAAAAAAGCCGCAGAACGCTTCCCCATCTCCCGACCATACGACCACACCATTGATCTCAAACCAGATTTTATTCCAAGGGACTGCAAACTTTATCCATTATCACCAAAGGAACAAGTAGCCCTCGACCAATTCCTTGAAGATAACCTCCGAAAAGGATATATTCGCCCATCCAAGTCCCCAATGGCATCACCATTCTTCTTCGTCGGAAAGAAAGACAACGAACTATGCGCCTGCCAAGATTATCGAGCACTCAACGAAGGAACTATCAAAAATGCTTATCCATTACCACTCATCAGCGAACTCATGGATAAACTCAAAGGAGCGAAGTACTTCACTAAACTCGACCTAAGATCCGGCTACAACAATATTCGCATCAAAGATGGGGACCAATGGAAAGCAGCCTTCAAAACCCCACGAGGACTATTCGAACCTACCGTTATGTTTTTCGGACTCTGTAACTCCCCCGCTACATTTCAAGCATTCATGGACGACACCTTTCGCGTCGTCATCCTCGAAGACAAAGTCTTAATCTACATGGATGACATTTTTATATTCGCCAGTACCCTTGAAGAACTCCACAGGAAAACGGAACGAGTCCTCAACATCTGCGACAAAAACGACCTCTACTGCAAACCTGAAAAATGTATATTCGCAACCCAAGAAGCCGAATTCTTGGGCATGATCATCACTCCGAACAACATTAACATGGATCCCATCAAACTCACCGGCATCTCGGAATGGCCCACACCCAAAACTGTCAAACAACTTCGAAGCTTTATGGGATTCTGCAACTACTACCGACGCTTTATACCTAACTTTTCTCAAACGGTATACCCACTCAACGAACTCACACGTACCAACGAACCCTGGATGTGGACGCCTGAACGAGACCACGCCTTCCTTAAACTCAAAACCCAATTTATGGACAAACCAGCGCTACTCATCCCCGACCCCTCCAAACCCTTTATCCTTGAAACAGACGCCTCAAAAGTCGCTACCGGCGCAGTCCTATACCAACCAAATTCAAACGGTGACCTCCAACCATGTGGGTTTATTTCACAAACCCTTGGCCCCGCTCAACAGCGCTACGAAGTGTACGACCGGGAACTCCTAGGCATCATACGAGGCCTTGAAGCATGGCGACACTACCTACTCGGCAACCCCCACACCACTATCATCTGGTGCGACCACAAAAACCTGTCATACTTCCGCTCCGACCGACGCCTATCTCCACGTCAATCTCGATGGAATCTCTACCTGTTGTTACATTTTTCCTTACGCTCTCTCTCTACTGACTCCTAACCCCACATGCTTCTAGTACGTTCCATGACCATGTCGCGCTTACTGATCATGTACCATGCTCAGTCATCCCCTTCCGCACACTTCCACCATGTTCTACTAACTCATCACCCATACCACATTCCATTCCCTTCCGCTACATTCCATAGGTCTATATAAGCTGTACCTCGTCGAGCATGTAGCCTTAAGCTTATGCTCTTTGTTCTTACAAGCTCATTTGCTCACCCCCGAGTCCTGCGCGCTCTTCGTCGTAACCCGACTCAGTACCCCCGAGCCCGCCGCATGTGCCTCTCCAAGTACCTCGTTGTCACCATCTTCGTCGCACATCTAATCGTCTCTCACCAACGACTCCGTTTACGCCGCATCCGTAACCCAGACGGCTCCCCTCTTCAGTGAACTTAACACTAGCATAAGCTTTCTTTTTTTGTTGACGTTCTACCGTCCAAACACTACACAAAAACGCCAAACTGTCCCAACTACAGATTCCCCAACCCACCGCCCGACCTACTGCCACTACCTGGAGCGATACCGCCAAGGTATTTTACAACAAACATCCCACCGACGCCTCCCGCTTCCAATACGCGTCGTGGTTATATGACGAAAGCGCTCGTACGTGGGGCTGGCATAAACTCGACGATCAAATCGAAGCACGAGAAACCTTCCACCAGAACGTACCAAACTACCGAGACATCTTCCCATACACCAAGACACCATCACCGCCACCAATGACTACCACAGCCAAGGAAATCAACCTTGCCAAACCCAACGAATTCGATGGCACTCGAGAGTATGCTCGACGTTTCCTTTCCAGTTGCGAAACATACCTTCGTGTGAACAAACACATCTACGACACCGACGAACTCAAGATAAACTTCGTACTCTCTTTCATGCAAACACGAACAGCCAGAGACTGGGCTATCAATCGCGAATCCCTCGTGTCAGCATACAATGTCGACGCAAAAGGCAACAAATTGTCCACTATCGTCGGCTACGGCACATGGGACGACTTCGTTAAAGACTTCAAATCTACCTTCATCACTACCGATGACACAAACGAAGCCCAACAAGCTCTGATCAAACTCAGACAAACAGGCACGGCAGACGATTTTAACAATCAATTCCAATCCCTAGCCACCCGATCAGGCATCACAAGCCCGGAAGCCCTCATCGCGCTATACCAAGCCGGACTTACACCCGCACTCCTCAAAACTATTTACAATCGTGACACTATGCCAACAACCATCACCGATTGGTATAAAGCGGCTTCCCGTAGCGACAACATTTATAGGCGCCTCCGAGCTATCCAAGGACCACCACCAACCACCCAACTAAACAACCGTTTCCGTAAATTTTCCAACACTCGCCCTTCGACTAACCGCAACACAGGGACATCGTCCAACACAAATCGACCACCACGGCTCACTCCCGAGGAACGTGATAAATGCTTTAAAGAAGGACGATGCCTCGCCTGTCGAGAGAAAGGACACAATTCCTGCGACTGCCCCAAATTCCCGACAAGTAACACCCGAACAATTCAAATGATGGAGCAAACCACGGAAATGGAACCACCCGTCCCTACACCCGAAGAAAACCCACCAACACCAAGTAACGTAGCACTTCAAATCCGCCAACTCATCAACTCACTCAAAGACGAGGAGAAAGAAGAGCTGTTTAATACAATGGATAAGCAGGATTTTTAGAACGGAAGATCAGACAGACGCTGAGTCTTCCTATACATGTATCTCCCATTGTACTTTCCGACTCTTCACTACCCACAATGAAGATCCCCATTACAATGACCGTACACGACCAAAACGTCTCCACCAACGCACTTATCGACTCCGGTGCCGAAGGCAAATTCATTGATGCAAAATTCGTCATCAAACATCGTATCCCCACTAAACCACTAGCACACCCCATTCACGTCCGAAACGTGGACGGAACACCTAACCAACACGGCACCATTACCCGCTTCACATGGAGGT
The DNA here is from genome assembly GCA_024195185.1 of Coniferiporia weirii. Lineage (NCBI taxonomy): Eukaryota > Fungi > Basidiomycota > Agaricomycetes > Hymenochaetales > Hymenochaetaceae > Coniferiporia > Coniferiporia weirii. The sequence continues at coordinate 6,919 of JAKOPK010000605.1, forward strand.
TAATCAAGATCGGCGGACGATCCATCACTACCACATTTCTCGTAACTTCCCTCGGCAAAGAAGACGTAATACTCGGACTTCCTTGGCTTAAACGCCACAACCCTGCTATTAACTGGACCGCCGGCACGATATCAATCAACAAAGTGACAACAGCCACCACCCTAGCACGAGAACATATCAAACCAGTCCAAACACTAGAAACCACCATCCCCACGCGATACCACAAATACCTCCACCTCTTCCAGAAAAAAGCCGCAGAACGCTTCCCCATATCCCACCCATACGATCACGCCATCGACCTCAAGCAAGACTTTATTCCTAGGGACTGCAAACTATACCCATTATCTCCGAAAGAACAACTCGCCCTCGACCAATTTCTCGAAGAAAACCTCCAAAAAGGATACATTCGACCATCCAAATCACCAATGGCGTCCCCATTTTTCTTCGTCGGCAAAAAAGACAACGAACTACGTGCATGCCAGGACTACCGCGCCCTTAATGAAGGAACCATCAAAAACGCATACCCATTACCTCTCATCAGCGAACTCATGGACAAGCTCAAAGGAGCAAGATACTTTACTAAACTCGACCTTAGATCCGGATATAATAACATTCGCATCAAAAACGGCGACCAATGGAAAGCTGCCTTCAAAACCCCCAGAGGCCTATTCGAACCCACTGTCATGTTCTTCGGACTTTGCAACTCTCCCGCCACCTTCCAAGCCTTCATGGACGACACCTTCCGCATCGTTATCCTAGAAGATAAAGTCTTAATCTATATGGACGATATCTTTATCTTCGCCAGCACCCTCAAAGAACTCCACAGAAAAACGGAACGCGTCCTCAACATTTGCGATAAAAACGATCTCTACTGTAAACCTGAGAAATGCATATTCGCGGTACAAGAAGCCGAATTCCTAGGCATGATCATCACCCCGAATAACATAAACATGGACCCCGTCAAACTAAACGGTATCTCGGAATGGCCCACGCCCAAAACAGTTAAACAACTTCGCAGCTTCATGGGATTTTGCAACTACTACCGACGTTTTATTCCCAACTTTTCCCAAACGGTATATCCCCTCAATGAACTAACACGCTCCAACGAACCATGGACATGGACACCTGAATGCGACCTTGCCTTCCGCAAACTGAAAGAGCAGTTTCTTTCTAAGCCGGCACTACTCATCCCCGACCCATCAAAACCGTTCGTCTTAGAAACCGACGTGTCAAAAGTTGCCACAGGGGCCGTTCTCTACCAAACTAATTCAAACGGCGACCTCCAACCATGCGGTTTCATCTCCCAAACGCTCGGCCCAGCCCAACAACGCTATGAAGTATACGACCGTGAACTTCTAGGCATCATACGGGGCCTCGAAGCATGGCGACACTACCTACTCGGCAACCCCCACACCACAATTATTTGGTGCGATCACAAAAACCTATCCTACTTTCGATCTGACCGCCGTCTCTCTCCACGACAATCTCGATGGAACCTTTACCTGTCTCAATTTGATTACTCCATCACACATCGACCCGGGACATCCATTCCCGGAGCCGACGCACTATCACGACGCGCCGATCATGGAGAAGAACCCGCAGAAGAACGAACAATGCTACCCAAAACGTTATTTATTGGGAAAATCAACGTCGATCTCTACACGCGAATACAAACCGCCCAAGAGACCGACAACTTCGCCAATACCATCCGAAACGCTAAACGACTAAACATACCATCCCCATTTCGATTCTCCCTCGAAGACTGGACCACCGACACTGGCCTCCTCCGCTACCAAAAACGGGTCTATATACCAGACCAGACCGACATCAAGCGCGAAATCCTCCACATGTTCCATGATCTCCCGTCTTTCGGCCACCCGGGACTATTCAAAACAGCCCAGCTCATCCGCCAACACTACTGGTGGCCTGGCTTAACGGTATTCATAAAAAATTATATAGGAGGGTGCGCGCTCTGCCAACAAATGAAGATAAACACGCACCCAACCAAACCACCGCTACTACCAATACCCGCCGATCCCACCATGTTACCCTTCCAATCGGTTTCAATGGACTTCATAACCGATCTACCACCATCAAACAACCACGACTCCATCATGGTTGTCGTAGATCATGACTCCTCCAAAGGAATAGTCCTAATTCCATGCACAAAAACCCTCGACGCACTTGGAACAGCCAAACTCTATCACGACAATGTCTATAAACGCTTCGGATTACCTAGGCGCATCATTTCCGACAGAGGACCCCAGTTCGCATCCCAAGTCTTTCAAACTCTCTGTGCACGACTCGGCATCAAATCGAAACTATCCACTGCTTACCACCCCCAAACTGACGGACAAACCGAACGAACCAATCAAGAAGTCGAAGCTTACCTTCGAATCTACTGTGGGACATCGCCACATACATGGGCTGACTCACTCACCGACCTAGAATTCTCACACAACATTCAGACCCATTCAGTGACAAAAACTTCGCCATTCAACATCATTTTGGGGTACGAACCAATTCCAATTCCACCGGTGATAGAAGACACCGACATCCCCTCCCTTTCCCTTCGCCTGAGATTATTAACCTCAATAAGGAAGGAAGCCCTAGCAGCACACGACCTAGCCCGCACCCATATGGCACGATACGGAACCCGTGGCTTTAAACCATTCAAACTCGGAGATAAAGTCTGGCTAGAAGCCACAAATCTTCACTTCCCCAATAGATCGTGTAAATTAGCCCCCAAACGAGAAGGCCCATTCCCTATCATCCAGGTGCTATCACCCCTCAACTACCGCCTCAAACTCCCACCGGCATGGAAAATACACCCCGTATTCCACGCCTCCCTTCTATCCGCTTACAAGGAAACCGACATTCACGGACCACCATTCACTCAACCACCGCCTGACCAGATCGAAGGTCACCCAGAATTCGAAATCGAAGCCATAGTCTCCCACAAAGGGAACGGAAATCGACGCCGATTCCTAGTCAAATGGACCGGGTACCCATCATCCGAAAACCAATGGTTACCCGAAACCGAACTATCACATGCCACAGAAACCCTGAAAACGTATAAAAAGCTGAAGAATCTGTAACACAAAAACCTCAGCAAACCACTCTCATGCCCACTCCCCCGCCCGAATGCCCCTCCCACCAACACGCCCAGACGCAGACCTCGCCGCCAGAACCACCTTCTACGCCAACACCAACCACCACCTCTGGTATCTTGCTATCGTCATACCTGGAGGATTTCTTATTCTCGTATCCGTCGTCTACTGCTTCTTTCCTACCCGCCACTCAACCGTCAGCACCACCACCAACCGTCTCAACTACGGGTACGTTAATCCTCGCGCCCACCGCCTCCGCTCCGACTACCACACCGCCCGCGCCCTCCACCACTCCCGACATGTCCAACCACCGCACCCCACGATTGGCCCAACGCGCCCGCCGACACCGCCGCCCCTCTACCCCACCCCCGACCCCGGCTTCGGCTTCCGCCACCCCCTCTACCTGGGCGAACCCGCACGGAACCTGGTCAAGAACGACGCTCTCCCCCCGCACCCTCCTCCAGCATATCCTCCCCCAAGCCGCCCTCCACTCAGAAGTCGACCGGGCCCTCCGCCAACACCCTCACCTCAACCTGGTGAACACCAGCCGAAACAACCTCCTCTTCGCTGAGAACCTCCAGACCTCCATCTGGCGCATGCAGGAACGCGCATCCGAACTAGATGAGCAGCTTAACCGCATCCAGACCGAACTGACGCTTTTCCGAGACGCTGCCTATCGCACGCTCATTCTTGAAGACGTCCACACAGCCATCATGCACCTCCACCCGCACGCTCATCTGGTTCCCGTCGTCCACAACCCGGCAACGCCACCGGTCCCCACCGCACCGTCCTCCCCGACCCACTCACCGACCACCTTCGACCCCGCCACCATTGCCCCTAGTGGTGAACCCAACGTCACGATCGTAACGGTCGAACGTCGACCAGGACCTACTCCCATCCGCCGCCGCTACCCACCCTCAGCATGACACTGCAACACATGCAACTCGCGCACCCATAACACCCTCGACTGCGCGGACAACATCTGCCCGGGCTGCCACGTCGCTGCCCCAGGACATCGCTTTCGAAACTGCCCGCGTCACCCGTCCCGACTACCCCCGCTCCCAACCCCCACTCAAGAGTCGCCAGCATCCCCCGACGCGTCCCCTTCATCCACGGGTACGTCACTCCCCGCCTATACACAAACGGTACCGACCACGACACGCCAACTCCCCCTCACCAACTCTCACTGGGGGCCCGATGGCGTCCGATGGAGCGTCTACGTCGACGACGACCACCAACCGGTATGGCGACCCCGACCCTCTGTGACGGCGACCCGACTCCGCACCGACTTCGGAGGACCGGCATTTGTCGAAGAAATCGAGGAGATGGACCACGACGAAAACGATCCGGAGACCCAGGACCACTCTAACTAGTGGACACCACGGTCTGAAATGACCCTAAACTACCTACTCCTGGGCATGACCTTAAAAGGCCCAAACAGTGCGCATTTCATCCTTATTTTTCTTCTTCAAAATCTTCGCGCCCATTTCCCTCTATCGTCACCCCCCTTACTTCCCACATTTTATCTGCCCAGAATCGACTCAGTAGTGTGTACTAGCATTATACCCACCGTCCCAACTACTCGGCATTATTGGTCTTTATTTGACCCTATTGGGATCTTATGACTCACAGATTGCATGTAGACGGACGTCTATAACCCATTTCTTGACCCTTCTCGTTTTTTAGTTTATATGGGTCCAAGTTAGGTATGGCGATGGGTCTACGACTTATCTATACGCCCCCCCATGTTCCCGTGTATTACACTCTTCGCCCTGCACGGGGATACGACGTCCCATGCCGTCTTATTCTACTATCCCCTTTAATTCTTTTTTTCTTTCTTTCTTTCTTTTTTTCTTCCGTGCTTACCTTCTCTTCCTCGACGTTTTGTTTTCCTGCGCTTGCCATCTTTTCCTCCAAGCCCATAAGCTCATTCTTTTTCCTTTGCCCAACTCACTTTGACCCTCCTTTCATCCTTTTCTCTTATAAAAATTAACAAATACGGTGATTTGTCGAGGCTAACGGAGAGGCAGTGTTACATTTTTCCTTACGCTCTCTCTCTACTGACTCCTAACCCCACATGCTTCTAGTACGTTCCATGACCATGTCGCGCTTACTGATCATGTACCATGCTCAGTCATCCCCTTCCGCACACTTCCACCATGTTCTACTAACTCATCACCCATACCACATTCCATTCCCTTCCGCTACATTCCATAGGTCTATATAAGCTGTACCTCGTCGAGCATGTAGCCTTAAGCTTATGCTCTTTGTTCTTACAAGCTCATTTGCTCACCCCCGAGTCCTGCGTGCTCTTCGTCGTAACCCGACTCAGTACCCCCGAGCCCGCCGCATGCGCCTCTCCAAGTACCTCGTTGTCACCATCTTCGTCGCACATCTAATCGTCTCTCACCAACGACTCCGTTTACGCCGCATCCGTAACCCAGACGGCTCCCCTCTTCAGTGAACTTAACACCTGTCACAGTTCAACTATTCCATCACACATTGACCTGGCACATCCATCCCTGGAGCAGATGCACTATCACGACGCGCCGATCATGGAGAAGAACCCGCAGAAGAACGGACTATGTTACCCGAAACTCTCTTCATTGGAAAGATCAACGTCGATCTCTACACATGCATACAATCAGCCCAAGAAACAGACAACTTCGCTATCACCATTAGGAACGCTAAACGACTAAATATACCCTCCCCATTCCGATTCTCCCTCGAAGATTGGACGACCGATGACGGCCTTCTCCGATACCAAAAACACGTCTACATTCCCAACAAAACCGACCTCAAACGCGAAATTCTCCAAATGTTCCATGATCTCCCATCTTTCGGCCACCCGGGACTGTTTAAAACGGCCCAACTCATTCGCCAACATTACTGGTGGCCTGGTCTAACGGTGTTTATAAAAAACTATATTGGAGGGTGTGCACTCTGTCAACAAATGAAAATAAACACGCATCCAACCAAACCACTGCTGCTACCAATACCCGCCGACCCCACCATGTTACCATTCCAATTGGTCTCAATGGACTTCATAACCGATCTACCATCATCAAACAACCATGACTCCATCATGGTTGTCATAGATCATGACTCCTCCAAGGGAATAGTCCTAATTCCATGCACAAAAACCCTGGACGCACTCGGCACAGCCAAACTCTATCACAACTATGTCTATAAACGTTTCGGATTACCTAAGCACATCATTTCCGACAGAGGACCCCAATTCGCATCTCAAGTTTTCCAAACCCTATGCGCACGACTCGGCATCAAATTGAAACTATCCACTGCTTATCACCCCCAAACCGACGGACAAACCGAATGAACCAATCAGGAAGTCGAAGCTTATCTTCGAATCTATTGTGGGACATCGCCACATACATGGGCCGACTCACTCACCGACCTAGAATTCTCACACAACATTCAGACCCATTCAGTGACAAAAACTTTGCCATTCAACATCATTTTGGGGTACGAACCAATTCCAATTCCACCGGTGATAGAAGACACCGACATCCCCTCCCTTTCCCTTCGCCTGAGATTATTAACCTCAATAAGGAAGGAAGCTCTAGCAGCACACGACCTAGCCCGCACCCATATGGCGCGATACGGAGCCCGCGGCTTTCGACCATTCAAACTCGGAGATAAAGTCTGGCTAGAAGCCACTAATCTCCACTTCCCCAACAGATCGCGCAAATTAGCTCCTAAACGAGAAGGCCCATTTCCCATCACCCAAGTACTATCACCCCTCAACTACCGCCTCAAACTCCCACCGGCATGGAAAATACACCCCGTATTCCACGCCTCCCTTCTATCCGCCTACAC
>JAKOPK010000606.1:0-13846 GCA_024195185.1 Coniferiporia weirii
AAAGATGTTTTGCAGAAGCTATTGTCAAAATACTCGAAAAATGCAAATCACAGTCACTTTTGTCACCCACCTGTAGACTATGTAGACACCCCATTTGCTACGATAGTTCCTGATTTGCTACCGTAGCTTCCCGATTTGCTACAGAACTGGTTGATGAGTTGGCGGACACGAACGGGCATTTGATTACTGGTTGCCAGTGCCCGACTTTCGTTTCAGTTTCGGATGGAAAGGGGGCTGGCGATGACACCGCCTCTTGTCAGTAGCACCTGCTCAAGCTTCTCGACGGAGGTATAAATGCTCGCCAAAGCTTGGAAGGCAGCACAACATCCGCTCCAATTACTCCCTTCGTTTTCGAAATTTCGCTCTTTTTCCCCGGCTTTCTTTTCCCCTTTCTACAATTATTTTTGCCGTTGACCAACTTTATTTTGTCCGATGGCAAATTCTTCGAACTATTTACTCGTCCCTTTGTCTTTGCTCCCTCTGGCTGTCTTAGCCACAAACGATTGGTCGAAGCCATGCTTACAAGGTGTATGCTCGTACGACATTCCCGCAAGCGAGAACTCGATGTCTGGAAGCATTTCAATTGTATGCCTCTGGGGTGCCATTTCCCCTTCGGCCATTTGCTCACTACTCTTATAGAACGGTTATCCTGATCAAATCTCGGACATAACAACTGCCGCGGGTTGGGAAATTCTCGGCTGTTCGGCGACGATGCCTGCTCAAGATATCCGTCTCGTTTGCTCGGGTGATGAAAATATGTGTTCCCATTTATATCAAAATGGTGCGGAGAACACCATAGTGCGCCTGCCGGAGGAGGTGCGTATAAGACTTTCCGCGGCTGTAAGCATACTGCTGATTCAGTTCCTTCTCTCAGTGTGGAACAGGTCCATTTGCGCGCGTTGCAAGTTCTGGGGTACCGGAAGATCAATCCATTCCGGCCGCCATGAAGTCCAGATTGCTACGACGTGGAGTAACACCAGTGGTACATGCTCTTTCAATTGACATGAACTTCGACCAAGCGCCACCATCCCCGTACGTCCCTCTTTCACATTAGACGTAGATCACCGACTAACCAATACGTAGAAATGGGGACGTCACATTCTTTATATCCGGACCCACTTTCTCTGATTCCAACGAAGACACGGACGTGGCGTCCTCGGTCTTTCGCAGGCGTTCTCGCAGGCTCGACCAGCGCGGTCTTGCGAGTTCCATTGCATCTAAGCTAAAGGGTAAGTGCACGGTCTATTAATAGTTTATATCGTGCACTGAAACTAGCCCTACTCGCTCCAAGGTATCTCGCAGAGTCTATCAAATCCCACCAGATTCAACCATTCAAAAGAGGCGACTCTACCCATCAACATAAATCAACAATTCAATATTTTCAACCAGTCGCTCTCGTGCTCAAATGAAGAATTAGGGATAAGTGTCGACATTGGAGTACAAGTAGGAGCGAACGCGACGTTGGGCTTTGTCGTTGCAGGCTCTATCATCCCTCCGACTTTGTCGAAAGCGGGAGTTTTTGCAAGTGAGTAAACTCCGTTTTTACTTGAAGAGTTCGCGCTGAATAGTGTTTTACCAACCCTAGCATTGACGGGAAACATCGTTGGTTCCCTCGATGTCAATGCAAATATTGTTGTATGTTTATACACTTTTAACCATCTTAGGTCGTGTGCCGGTATGAAATGGAGCTGACCAAATCCCATTTTTATAGGGCGAACTGGACTCAGGAAAAATACCGCTTTTTACACTTCCCCTCGCTGGAATAGACATTCCTGGGTGAGGCTGTCCTCATTTACACCGAGGGGACCCAAACCAATAAAGTGAATCTAGCATTTTCACGCTTGGCCCGTCATTCGTTCTTGAAGCTGAAGCGAAGGCAACAATCGACCTCGATGTCGACCTAAGCATCGACCTCGCTTACAGTTTGGACGACCTGACACTGTACTTCCCACAGTCGGCTGATCAGGCATCAGAAGCCAACGTCTATCCCGAAAGTGGACGTGAGTTCATTCTTCTATCCGTGTGCGCTACGATATTCATGATGAGGTGCTTTGGGGGTTCCCAGCGTTGAAGCTTTCGGTTAGCCCGAACGTCTCTTCCAATGCAACTCTTGAAGTCCATTTGATTCCCACTGTAAACGCGTTTCAATCGATCTTGTAGTGAATGTGCGTGATTACTGAAGGTATCTTCCGCAGCTGAACGTTGGTCTAAGCGTCTTCAAGGCCTCCGCGACGGTCTTCTTGGATGTAGACACGTCAGCAACTTTGGATCTGGGCCTCGAAGCAGGTGTGAACGGAAGTATTGATACCGGGGGAGACACAAGTGCTTCTGCTGAAGTCGATGGCTGCGTCAACATAGGCGGCGGGGTCTCCGTGGATGTGGGAGCGGAAGGCTCCCTCCCTGGTCTGTTCGATGATTCGACTCAGACTTCGCTGCTCCAAAAAAGCTTCAGCTTTTTTCAGGTGCGTATACCCGCCAACCCCTTCTGGTCCAGAAGCCTCATATCCGTGATACAGAAATGCTTCTCTGAGTCGGCGACTACGACAAGGCCGGGAACAACCATGGTCTCTTCGACAAGAATTGTACCCAGTGACAGCGCAACGACTTCAGTTTCGCTTTCGTTGAGTTCAAACACGACTGGGGTCGGCCCAAGCACGACATCCGCGATTAGCACTGTCCACAGTTCTAGTGTAACGGCTCCAGGTCGGCCCGTGTTCACTTCTAAAGTTGGAACAATTACCACTAGCTCGACCGATTCCTCGGGCACCGCGACACCATCCATTGCTCCATTTTCCAGCGATAGACTTCCTTCTCTCTCAGGCAGTGCAAATTCTCTCTCCGGCAGCGCAGCGTCTTCCCACAGCAGCGCAGCGTCTCCCTCCAGCAGCGCAGCGTCTCGCTTCGTTAGCGCAGCATCTCCCTCCAGCAGTGCAGCATCTCCCTCCGGCAGCGCAGCAACTCCTTCCGGCAGCACAGCAACTCCTTCCGGCAGCACAGCTTCTCCTTCCCCTTCAAGCATCAAGCGGAAACGCGGCAAACCGCTTACCAAGAAGGGCTTCTCGTGCCCCGTCAGCGATATTGCAGCGGCGGTTTCTGTAGTAGATGGAAGCTTACCGGTTTCCCCTCCTTAGCTTTCATGAGTCTCCAGATACCCTGCTAACGTAAGCCGAATTGCGAGTACTCGTCATGACGAACGTTTATAATCCTTGCCGCCCGCTTGGTAGCGTACGACTATTTTTTCCCGAATTCCTTGCATATCCTTGAATACTTTGGACACCTTCTTCAAGTATCTGGTATAGTCCATGATTTCGGCAGATCTACTCAGACCATATAAACATCATTTTCGTTCTTTCCAGGCTTTTGTCAAATTAGTCTTTTCTCTTTGATTATCCGTTAAAGTAACGTAGATTTCATGTTACGATAGCATCGTAACCTTCTTCCTGTAAGTTCAGATTAGACGGCAATAAGACACGCAGTCTTTTCGGTGTACCTACTGTGTAAATCTACGACACAATGCGATGCATGACTTCTCGAAGAATAATATGACCACGAATCAATCTTGTAGAAGCTGGGGAGAGGGCATCGGCTATAGTCCGAATGAACACCTTCGGTCATGGTCACCTGCAGAGAAGTAAAGATGCGCTTGTAACATCGGGATGTGAACAAGACTAAAGGTTGAATATTCTTTTCAGTAGGAAGTCCTGTCAGACGCGTGAAATAACGCACACGTAAAACTGGTGAACGACGGTGGCATTGTCGATCACGGAAAAGTCATTACGCTAGGGAATGCAGAATTTTTGAACCTTCCAAGCGTTATCTGAAGATTATCACTATTCCCAGAACCCTAAATATCATAAGCAGAAATTTAGACAGAGTTCTGCGAATTTCCACGACAAGGGAGGGGAGAAGGACTTACCCTCCACTCTCTGCTATCGCTGAAGACAGTTCTTAGTTTTGGGGAGGCTATCATAAACGCTTTCACGTCTCCGTGCCTCAGAGTAGCACGAGGACTATGTGTTACACGAGTACCTGGTTCGTCGATGAGTATGTGCAACGAAACAGACTCGCTCAGTGCGGATGCGAAAGACGACTGGATCCAAAAATGAGAGACGATCAACTTTCCATTGCCATCAGCAATCAAAAAAAGGAACCTACAATCTCTTTCATAGGTACGTGTATAGCCAGCTTTTCTAGATTCTTGCACCGCCTACATATCTGTCTGAGGCTGGAATTACTCAATCCGCATTTAGTGAACTTAAGCGATGTCAATGTGTCGGCGTGCGCATCGAGTATCTCAGCGACCAAAATGTCAGGAATATCGACCTCTTCGGATAGTTAGAGTGTCAGACTGGTGAGCAGTGCGTGCGTTCTTCTTGTGTGAGAGAAGATGTTGCTCCATAGCGGATGCACCGACCCAGGGATTAGAGCGTTTCGCGTGTCTAAGTGGAGGTGGCGCAAACTACCCAACTCAGCAAAAGATGCGGAAGAGGTCGTTGGGTTTTCCTGGCGATCTATTATCAGAATGGGTTGAGCTCGCAGCAAGAGTCAGGACACAAACCCATATCGTAACTGAAAGACTCTCCAGAAGTGGTGTATGACATATCAGCCGGAACACAGTGGTGTGATTGGTTTTCATACAATTTCGAATATGGAGACCGACGAGTCCGGGGAGATTCATAAGGGCGCGTTCGAGAATAACTTCGTTTAAATCAGATGTCCACTTTACAGACAGTGGTCAAGCGTGGAGCTCGACAGATAAGATTAAACTTACAGTAAATGTGAGATGGGTCAGAGTTGGACTTAGCGCGGATGTCCAATTAGGGAAAAGGTTCATCAAGCACCATGAGCCATGATCGAGACGAATGTTTCTCAGACCCTTCAGAGAAGACAGAATTTCTGCTTGGTCGGTTGTAACAGATGCATTAACGTGGATATCCCTCAGCTTTTCCTTTTCCGAGAGCAACGACAAAAAAGAGGGAAGAACATTCGGCGCTAGCCGGAATCTCGTCAAGTTCGGACAAATTTCCAGAGCTTTGACGCAGTCTGTGAGAAATTCCTGATTCGGCTGGCCTTTATATAATGGAAGTGTAGAGATGTCTACACAAAAGGCAATCGATTACAACTCCAATGGGTAGGATAAAAGCGGGATCGGCGGACTCACCGCATGTCCGAACGTGGACGGCTAGGTACGGCCGGACCAACAACAAAGCGAAGGGGGATACGGTCTATAAGATGCCTGCTTTAGTCGCGAGTTTGGTAAACATAAAAAACATACCTTTGGATACTTCTTCGCCTGTGACTGGGAGAATGTGATGGTGCGGTATAACCGTGGCATAACGCCAATCAAAAACGCTTTGCTGACAAGCGCCACGGAGATCAGGTCGCCTCCAGAGATGTGCGCAAAGATCTGTCTGAGGACATCAAAATGAAGGTTATCTGCAGATACCATGATGATCTGGTACAGGATGCCAGTAGTTGAAGCTACTAAGCAGCCCGAAGCACCGACTCCGTACACACCCGTCGCCACATGAGTTGTTATGGAAAAGGAAATTTGTTTATATCATCTACGGGTTAGCTAGGATAGAGTTTTCCTCCGGAGCAATTACACAATGCTTTGCCGCGCAATATTAATTGTCAAGACAAACTTGATGTCTTTTTCACGTATCTTCTGTCCCTTTACTAGATAAACAGGACAGTAACTACTTTATCACGAGCCTCTTTTGCGCCCATCCTTATTATGTAATAGATGGTTCCCGACGCACGTGAAAGGTTCAGGGCCGGTCCTTTTCGAGTCTAAAATAATATGCTCTCTTCAGCCCTGACGTACTGACTTCTATCTCGAGGCTATGAGCGCTCTCAACCTTCAATCGCATAAAGCCCAGCTGGCGCTCGCTGCAGTAGCCGGCTCTTTGGCTACTGTCAGTGCTATATCAACCTACCAAAGTTATGTACGGCGTCGTCGACGGCAACAGCTCCGAGAAGAAATTAAGGAAGCGTTGGCGAGAGAGGACTCGTCTGCTGAGCTTTTAGACCCGTCAGACATCCCTGTTCCTGCTCATATCTCAGAGCTCGTGGCAGAGCGAGCTGAACCCGTCAAAGAGCGGATACTGCGAGGGGAACACCCAGAAGAGCTCTTCAGAGAGCAGCTAGCGCGGTGCTACGCTCTTTTCAAAGAGGAGGGCATGGAACGAGTGAGGTCAGCGAAGGTTGTTGTCGTAGGCTGTGGAGGGGTTGGTAGTTGGGCTGCAGTGATGCTTGTCAGATCGTGCGTCTAGAGTAGGACTCCGTCCTCTTCTCGTTTTAACTTGTTTTTGATGTAATTGCTGTATACAGAGGCATCAGCAATATTCGTCTAGTGGACTTCGACCGTGTCACAATGTCTTCGTTGAACAGGCATGCAACGGCAACGCTAAGCGATGTTGGAACTTCCAAGGTACAGGCTATGAAGGGCGCGCTTATGCGGATGTCACTGAAAGTAGAGGTTGACGCTCGTGAAGACCTTTGGCGAAAGGAGGACGGCGCAAGCTTGCTTGAGGGTATGGACTGGGTGATTGGTAAGTTCCCCATTCGCATTTCTTATCTTGCGTGTTTTCACTGTAAAGCCAAGATGCCATCGACAACATCACTACGAAGGTTGACCTTCTCAAGTACTGTCACGCGAACGGGATCAAGGTGATTGACTTTCCACATCAGCCAACGGTGCACTTCGCGACAACAATTAATTTCATTCTAGGTGATCTCCTCTATGGGCGCAGGCTCAAAGCTTGACCCGTCGCGTATCCAAATCTCCGATATTTCTTGCACAGCAGAAGACTCGCTCTCGCGTGCCGTACGCGTACAACTGCGCAAAGCAGGAATCTCGTCGGGCATTCCTGTAGTGTACTCCACCGAACAGCCAGAGGCAGACATAAAACTTCTCCCGCTCGCAGAAGAGGAACGCACGAAGGGAAACGTGCAGGAGCTGACGCCATTCGATGATTTCCGCGTCAGAATTTTACCTGTTTTTGGTGAATACTTTCAAACTCCTTGAATACGTAAAACTATTTAGTCTGACTCAGCTAACGCGCAGGCCCTATACCTTCGATATTTGGGCTCAACGCTGCGGCGTATGTGCTTTGCGAAGTTGCGGGACGACCGATTGCAAACCCTCTGTGGATCAAAAATAGGCGAAAAACCTATGAGAAGCTGCTTCGGGAGCTGCTCGTGAGGGAAGAAAAAATCTCTGGGGAAACAATCAAGTATGCTGCACTTAAATTTTATTCTTAATTCGTCCTTGACGAGACCGCCTAATCCACCATAGCCGTCTTCCCATCGACGAGACCGATGTTGCATACATCTACGAGGACCTATTCCGCGGGCGCTCGCTCATTCCTCCACATCGTGTACCTAACAAGGCAGTGCTTACGCGCTGGAAGCCATCCGAGCCTCTGTCCGTGCAGAACTGTGTCGTGTTCGACTGGCCAGAGTTTAAAAAACACGCTGAGGGATGCACGAGTGGCCTTGCGCCGGAGGACTTTTGGGGCGAAGAGGTCGCCACGATAGCGAGCAAACGCATGAGAGAGGCAGGTGAATGGTGGGAGAGGGCGATGCGGTAAAACAGCGTGTATACAGACATCCTTCGGACTACCCTGGAGTGTCTTTAAAAATATGCCCTGTCCTGTCCTGCTCTTCCCCCATAATAAACTGACCATCTTCTTGCCGTGTTGAAGTGATTGCACGCTCGCGAGAAGGCTTAATTCCGCTAAGTATATCTACATTCCTCAGATATAAGGCGTCGCAAGCCATGGCGGATGTCAAGCGTTTTCCGCTGTACAGGCAGGGTCGTTCACTCAAAAGTACACACCTTATTTGTTTTCTCACATTTTCTCCTACACCAGCAGAATCTCGGCATATTTAGCTATCGCGGAACTGGATAGGCTGTCCGAGTACCAATACAATGCGTGCCTGAACCCGGTGATACCCTTTGGTGCAGATGTCGTTCTGTTGATGGGAAGATGCGCTCAGTCGAATGCACCCGACCAGAGTCGGCACTGTATCTAAAGCTTGACAGTTGCGACATGGCAATTATAACAATCTTTCTATTCCTCGCGAAGAAGATCGCTTCCACACCAAGCCAGCGACCGTTGTTCTTCTCTCAAAGTGCTCGCTTCGGCAACGTGTCTCAGAAGTCTCGCGAACGTCACTTAATAAAGGTCCTGATCTTTGTAAGTGATCATGTATAACCAAAAATTCCGTGGCGATAGGGCCTGGGCTATCTTCGTTTGGGCGTGTACGAGACGAACGAGCGCCTCCTTAAAGGCAAGAGGGATAAGTCATAACCACTACAAGTCTCATCTTCGCCTCTTCGTTCCACGTTCCTCTAGTCAATATCCCTCCCCAGGCGCTTCAAGACCACCGTGAACCAGCCCGACTGCCTTCTGTCATGCAGACTGAAACATCGGTCGTAGACGTTACACAACAAGTGTAAATAGCTCACGAATTCGCTGCTTAGTTAGTCAAGCTCGTCACTAACCAGCTCCCTCCCCCTTCTTCTCTTTAAAAGGCAATTATACAACTACTCCACGCTTCTAGGAATTTGCATGTCAAGCTCTTCCCGAATCACGACTGAACGGCTGAACCAAATTTTCTGCCAGCCGTCCTATGCTATGAGTATCTCGTCACTCTCGATGATGAAGTCAAGTTCTTCTGGGGCCGCAAATTTAATTCGGTGACAAGTCTGTATTTCATCAATCGCTACGCGTCCTTGTTTGCCAGTGTATTCGTGATCGTCCATAACTTCAGCACCTTGCCACCGAAGGTAAGTAGTCTACGATCTGCAGCATTTTACTTTTTGCTGATTCCCGGCATGCGATCATTGATAGGAGTAAGGCATTTTGACGTTGCTTTACTTTCGCGTTTGAGCTGACCATCAAGAAGCTGCAATAAGCTATACATAATCAACCAGGTCTGTAGACTGGTGATTCAAGTGTGTGTGGGTGGTAAGCTAATATAATATTCATTCTCTCGAAACTCGAGCCACTGAGCCACTAAAAACTGAACGCACAGTGATTCTTGCCGTCCGTACATATGCATTATATGGACGCAGCAGGAGAATGGGTATGGTCCTGGTATTCCTATTTTTCTGCGCATTAGCGGTGGGATCAGTTCGTACCGACTCTCATCTATCAGACCTGTAGACCTGTCAGAGGGCTCATGAGAATCCCGACAGTGGTCTGTGACTGGGAAATCGTCTAAGTCAGACCTCGTAATTGTATCAACAATATCCGGATGTCACTCTGCTCTGGAAAAGGAAGAGTACAGCTAATTTTCTCCTAGCACCTGTATCTGCGCGCTGACGAATTTCAAACCAGGGAGATCCGTATGTTCCAATCGCAAGTGTCTTGTTACCTCATACACCTAGTCTTTACAGATTTAGCGAGCGCATGGACTTCCCTCCTTATTTACGATACGGTCATATTCTCGTTGACGCTTTGGAAGGCTGTCGAAATCTGGAAGACGGGACCTAGTCGGTTCTTCCGCGTGCTTGTTCGAGATGGTGAGTAGATGATCGTTCCGACTCCGCATTCCACTGAAAAGTGGTAAAGGGTCTATCTACTTCTTGTATGTCGACACGTCACTTCTCTACCAGCGGCATGAAACTGATGCCGTCCAAGTGTCATGGTGATGGCGAACCTTTTGAATATACTTGCCTTTCTGGTCTGTTTACCCTTCATCAACAAAGTTACATTCCTGATGTACTTATAATATCCGTAGCTGGCGCCGGTACGTGGTATTCATGACAACCAGACGCTATCACTTCATCCCAAACTAGCCGATTTTAAAGGATGTTTGTACATCTTGTACGAGTGTGTATGTATTTGCCTTTTAATCATTTCATTAAAGCGATGCTTACGTTTACGGCGATTAGGCTATCCGTCATACTCATTTCTCGTCTCATGGTGAATATACAAAATCCGAGATCGTTTGATACCTTTGCGTCAGCAGAAGGACAGCTCACTAGTATGGTTGTCAACACTTTCGGTTTGACCTCAACTGTGTCGGGCGCGGAGTCAGCGGCTCTGTCGAGTATGCCAGACCTCGGACTTGGGGTCGACCGATCTCACTCCCCGACTTGGATCGACACGGCTCGGGGAATAGAGAACAAAGCCAGAGAAGATTCCGGTGCGTCATTACTATATCCTTTTTCTCAACCACAAAATGAAACGTGGCACACTAGGTAACGGGCTAAAGAAATCTCACGAAAGCTGAAAGAATGATTTTTTGAGCGTTTCCAATGGACTTGATCAGGCGACCAAGCGTCGGACTATCGCATTTCTCTAGACGAGATTGCGATTGTAATTGTAGGCTGTATGCGAACTGCGGACAATTTATCATATTAAATGGATGTGTGCGAAACCGGAAAAAGTTGAAATCTGCTGAACTGTATTATACATGAACTTACCGTTGGTGGAACGTTTGAGCTGAGAAGAGCATGAAAAAAATTACGCTAGGAATCATATAAAGCCTTCTTACTAATGCTCATTGGAGTCCGAAACATGACGGACTTTGCCAGTATTGATGGTAGTTGATTGCTGCCGCCGGCAGCTTCGCTTCCTGAAAGTATTACCGCCTGCTCGGCTGAATTTCTTACGGGCTGTTACGGGCTGTTACGAGTCGTTACTGGCTGTTAGACGAAATTGGCTGTCACCTGCGTGATTTCTGCAGCCGCGCTGCCGACTGATTACTACACCTTGTTAACATCACATTTGCCCACATATAGCAAGCGCGCTGAGCTTTATAATAGTCCGATGAAATACCGATTACGTTTCTTACTGAATGTAGAAAGTTGATTGCAGAAAGTTCCATTGTGACAGATCTACGGTCACGAATTGATAGCAGTCGCTAAAGTCGTAAGGGGCCAGAGCTCATAAGAGCTCGTAACAGCGCGTAAGAAATTCAACCGAGCCATCATCAAGGCTGTCTCTTGCTCAAGCTTAACAGCTCGGGCCGCCTTGATCCTGGATGCGACACACGTTGAACCCTCGAACCTTGTCTAATAATTCACGAAGTCAAAACTTTGGTCTAAGTCTGAGCTGTGTGGGCCCGATACTATCGATATTTGGGTTCAAAGTCACACTATATGAGGTGGCAGGACGACCAACCGCGAAGCCTTTTGGAGGCGGAAGACGTACGAAAGGTGACTCCATGAGTCGCCCGTGACTCATGAGGGAAGAAACAATGCAGGGGAAATGATTAAGTATGCTGTTCATCTTTACTCTTTTCCGAAGCTCGTATTTAACGTAAATTAGTGCCCAAACTAGCACAGCCAACTTCCTTTCGGCAAGACCAACGCTACGTACATCCACGAGGATTTATACAGCAGGCGCCTACGCGTCCCTCCACATCGTGCGCTTAGCTACACGAGGCAGTGCCTATGCGCTGGAAGCCATCCGAGCCGCTGTTCGACTGGCTGGAGTTAGAAACACATTGAGGAATGCGCGAGCAGCCTTTTACCGGAATTTTTTTAATTCTTGGCCCGGAGAAGCCACGGTGATAGCAAAAAAAGTTGGAGAGAGGCGGCTGAGCGGTGGGGGAGAGCAATGCGGTGAAAACATCACATAACCGGTAGGCATCGATGAACACGGACGGTGAGTCAGATTAGGGCGTATATCGGTCGTGGAAATCTTCCTCGAGATGTTCTTCCAGCTATTCGAGGGGAGGCGCTAAATAAAAGCAGCAGAACTTCCTTGTTATGTGCCTTCTCCACTTACAATAAACTGACTGTTCTCATGCTAAGCGTGCGAGAGAAATTGCACATCCTCGGGAAGGACTGGATTCTGCTAAACGCGACTATTCTCCTTAAGTATGCAGCTTAACAGATCATGATGCACGCCAAGTATTTTTTTGCTGTATAGGTACTGCCGTCTATTCAAGTATCTTGTCTCCTCTCTCACGTTTTGCTTCTACTAGTAAAGTTTCGGCATATTTGGTTGTTAAGAACCTTGGAACATACCACCTCACATCAGAACGAAGAGTACCTGAATGTCCAATGTTACCCCATGATGCGGACGCCACTTCGTTGATGGGAAGATGTGCTCAGACGAATACACCCAACCGGAATCGGCGTTCTATCTGAAGCTTCACAGGCGTACCACGGGAATTGCTACAGTCTTTAGATCTCGTGAGGATGATCATCTCCTTACTGGGCCAGCGACAAGCATTGGCCTCTTGACGTGCTCCCTTCAGCAACGTGTCTCAGAAGCCTCGCGAACGCTACTTTAATAAAGCCCCTGGTCTTCGAAGGTATTTATGTATGATTAAAATTCTGTGGCGACTAAACTGCCCTGTTTGAACGTTCACTCATCAACGAATGCCCCCTTTGAGACTGAGGGGTAGGCTACTTCAAGTCTAATCGTTTCCCCCTCAACCCCACAATCATCATCCCCTTCAAGTGCTTGAAGACCGTCGTACGTCAGTTTAGCCGACTCCTGATATGCAGACTCAGACGTCCGAGTCGATTACGGACGTTGTACAACAAGTGTAAACAACTCACTAACTCTTGTTCAATGCCAAGTTCCCCGCTGACCAGCTTTCCCCCCCTCTTTTCTTCATAAAAAAGCCTACTGCACAACTACTTCACACTTCTAGGAATATGCAAGTCCTTCTCCAAACCATAAGACTGGACTACTGAACCAGCTCTATGCGTCCATAGCCATTCTATGCTACGAGTATCTCATGACACTCGATGATGAGGTCGAGTTCTTCTGGGGCCGCAAATTCAATTTGGTGACCAGTCTATATTTCGTCAATCGCTATATGTCCATGTTCGCGACTGTGTTTGTAATCGTGCATAACCTCGGTACCTTATCACCGGATGTAAGTCGTCCGTGATCTATCGCATCGTTTTCTTTGCTGATCCCCAGTATACGATTATCGACAGGAGTAAGACGTTTTGACGTTACCTCAATTTTGCCTTTGAGCTGACCATCACGAAGTTGCAGTAAGCTGTACATAATCAATCAAGTCTGTCTGGTGGTTATCCAAATCAGTGTGGGTGGTAAGCTAGCGATATTCGCTTTTTTTCTGGAACTTCCAGCCACTGGGCCACTTAACTACTAAACACGCAGTAATTATGGCCATCCGAACATATGCGTTATATGGACAGGGCAGAAGAATGTGCTTGTTCCTTATAATCATTTTTATCTGCGCGTTGGCAGTGGGATCGGTTCGTACCACTTCTTTTCTTTTGGACCTATCAAAAGATGCTTAATGACCCTTAAAATAGTGGTCTGTTACTGGGAAATCGACTACCTCCAACCCTGTAGTTATACCATCAATCTCTGGATGCCACACTGCTTTGGGAAAGGAAGAGTACAGCTGCTTTTCTTCTAATATTTAGTACTGCACGCTGACGAATATCAAACCAGGGAGATCCGTAGGTTATCATTTGTGACCGCCTTGCTACTCATACTACTATTCGTTCCAGGTCTAATAAGTGCCTGGGGCGCTCTTCTTGTTTACGACACAGTCGTATTCTTATTGACGCTCTGGAAAGCTGTCGACATTTGGAAGACAGGACCGAGTCGCCTCTTCCATGTGCTTGTGCGAGACGGTGAGTTGGTGATTTCTCAGACTTCGCGTGATATTCCTGAAAAGTGGTGAAGGGTCTATCTATTTCTTGTATGACAACACATCACTTCTCTGCCAATGGTCTGAAACTGATGCCGCCTAAGTGTTGTGGTGATGGCGAACCTTTCGAATATACTCGCCTTTCTGGTATGGTTACTCTTTATCAGCGAAGCTCATATTCCTGACGTTCTTCTATATCTGCAGCTGGCACCGGTATGTGATATTTATGACGACCAGA
>JAKOPK010000607.1:0-13838 GCA_024195185.1 Coniferiporia weirii
TATTGGTTAGGGGGCAGCCAGTCCTCCTCATTAGCAAGGAACTGGAGCTGGTTAGTGATAATCTTTTTGAGGAGCTTTCCCAAGGTCTCCTCGAGGGTAATTGGGTGGTATGACCATGGTGAGAAAGGGTCCTTCTTGTTCAGCTTGCAGAGCATGACCACTTTTGCTGCCCACCAGCACTCAGGGTGGTGTCCCAAGTGCAAGCAGTCATTGAAAAGGGTCAGAATCTCGGCAGGATAGTGCATTACTACCCATTTTAAAGGGTGGTAGCTAATCCTGGAGGGCCCTGGAGCCAACAAGTTGGAAGTACTGGCCAGCACCACCTCAAGCTCAGAGGCAAGAAGAGGCAGTGCTGGGGGGGGAGGTGGTGGCACAGGTGGGAGGTCTGTGTCCAGCAACAGTGGTGGGTCTTTGAAGAAAGTGGTTCAGAACAACTCACCTTTCTCTTCTTCAGATTGGGTGAAGGAGCCATCACCCCATCAGAGGGATGGGAGACCATGACTTGTGAGTGGATCTCCACTGTCAGTATGTCAGTCCTGCTGGTGGTGGGACTGATGACAGACCAGGAGGAAGGGGGGAGGTTGCATGAAACATAAGTTATGACATGTGTGCACATGTTGGGTGGGAGTATGGGGACATAGCTGGAAATAGTGGGGATGCCATAAATAGGGGTGCCAGCAGGGTCAGTGAGGGAGGGTTGAGACCCGATCTGGTACCACAGAGGCTCTTGAACCAGGATCAGGTGGGGGGGAACTGGATCTGAAGAAAGAGAAGGAAAAAGAGACTGAATCGCTGTGAGTGAGTGGGCAGCGTTCCACTGGAGCACACATGTTAAGATCACAAGATAGGTGAGCCGTCCGGGTTGCGGATACATCGGAGACGAAGTCGCTGGTGGGATATTACGAGGTGGGCAACAAAGATGGTGACGATGATATACTTAGAGAGGCGCATACGATAGGCGTGGCGGTACTGAGTCGGGTTACGACGAAGAGCACGCTGGACTCAGGGGTGAGCAAATGAGCTTGTAAGAACAAAGAGCATAAGCTTAAGGCTGTATGCTCGACGAGGTACAGCTTATATAGACCTATGGAATATGGGAGAATGAGGTGGAACGTGTTAGTGGTGAGGAGTAGTAGAACATGGAGGAAGTGTATGGAAGGGATGACTGAGCATGGTACATGATCAGTAAGCGCAACGGGTCATGGAACGTACTAGAGGCCTGTGGGGTTAGGGATCGGTGGAGAGTGTAAGGAAAAATGTAACACTGCCTCTCCGTTAGCCTCGACAAATCACTGTATTTGTTAATTTATAAGAGAGAAAGATGGAGGGAGGGTTTGAACAAGTTGGACGAGAAACAAAAATGAGCTTATGGGCTTGGAGGAAAAGATGGCAAGCGCGGGAGGGGAAAGAGCCGGAGCAGATGAAGAAGAAGAAAAAAAAGAAGATAAAAAGGAAATTAAACCGATATAGAATAAGACGGCATGGGACTTCGTATCATTGTGCAGGTCGTGAGGTGTAGTGCACGGTGACATGGGGGGGCGTATAGAAAAAAATAGTAGACCCAGCGCCATACTTAGCTCGAACCCATATAAACTAAAAAACGAGAAGGGTTGAGGAATGGGTTATAGAAGTCCGCTCTTCATGCAATCTGTGAGTCATAGTATCCCAATAGGGTCAAATAAAGACCAATAGTGCCGAGTAGTTGGGACGGCAGGTATAGAAGGGGTTGTACACACTACTGAGTCGGTTCTGGGCATTTGAAATGAGGACGTAAATGGGCGGGAGAGAGGCGAATTGGGCGTGGAAATTAAGAAAAATTGAAATGCGCACTATTTGGGCCTTTTAAGGTCGTGCCCAGGAGTAGTTAGTTTAGGGTCGTTTCGGACCGTGGTGCCCACTAACTGGAGTGGTCCTGGGCCTCCAGATCGTTTTCGTTGTTGTCCATCTCCTCGACCTCCTGGACGAATGCTGGTCCCCCGAAGTCGGTGCGAAGTCTGATCGCCGCAGTCGAGGGTCGGGGTCGCCATACTGGTTGGTGGTCGTCATCGACGTAAATGCTCCAACAGACGCCATTGGGTCCCCAGTGAGAGTTGGTGAGGGGGAGTTGACGTGTCGTGGTCGGGACCGTCTGAGTATAGGCGGGAAGTGATGTACCCGTGGATGAAGGGGATGCGTTCGGGGAAGTTGGCGATTCCTGGATGGGGGTCGGGAGTGGCGGTAGGCGGGAGGGGTGGAGCGGGCAGTTCCGGAATCGGTGCCCCGGAGCGGCGATGTGACAACCCGGACATATGTTGTCGGCGCAGTCGAGGGTGTTGTGATTGCGCGAATTGCATGTGTTGCAATGTCGTGCCGGGGGTGGGTGACAGCAGCGAGCGAAGGTGGGTCCGGGTCGGCGTTCAACCGTTACGACCGTGAGGTTGGGCTCTCCGCTGGGGGTGACGGTGGCGGGGTCGAATGTGGTTGGGGAGTGGGTTGGGGACGAGGGAGCGGTGGCGACAGGTGGGGTTTGGGTGTTGCGGACGATGGGGACGAGGTGGGCGTGCGGGTGGAGGTGCATAATCGCTGTGTGGACGTCTTCAAGAATGAGCGTGCGATATGCATCGTCTCGGAAGAGTGTCAGCTCGGTTTGGATTCGGTTTAGCTGCTCATCTAATTCCGAGGCCCTTTCCTGCATGTGCCAGATCGACGTCTGGAGGTTCTCAGCGAAGAGAAGGTTGTTCCTGCTGGTGTTGACCAGGTTGAGGTGTGGGTGTTGTCGGAGGGCTCGGTCGACTTCGGAGTGGAGGGCGGCTTGGGGGAGGATGTGTTGGAGGAGGGTGCGGGGGGAGAGCGTCGTTCTTGACCAGGTTCCGTGCGGGTTCGCCCAGGTAGAGTGGGTGGCAGAAGCCGAGGCCGGGGTCGGAGGTGGGGTAGAGGGGCGGCGGTGTCGGCGGGCGCGTGGGGCCAATCGTGGGGTGTGTTGGTTGGACATTTGCGCGTCGGGAGTGAAAGAGGGTGCGGTCGGTGTGGTCGTTTGATCGTTGGAGATGGGCGCGAGGGTTGACGTATCCGTAGTTGAGTCGGTTGGTGGTGGTATTGACGGTTGAGTGGCAGGTAGGAAAGAAGCAGTAGATGACGGATACGAGAATAAGAAATCCTCCAGGAATGACGATAGCCAGATACCAGAGGTGGTGGTCGGTGTTGACGTAGAAGGTGGTTCGGGTGGCAAGGTCTGCGTCTGGGCGTGGTGGTAGGATGGGCATTCGGGCGGGGGAGTGGGCATGAGAGTGGTTGCTGAGGTTTTGGGTTACAGATTCTTCAGCTTTTTATACGTTTTCAGGAGTTTTGTGGCATGTGATAGTTCAGTTTCGGGTAGCCATTGGTTTTCAGAGGATGGGTATCCAGCCCACTTGACCAGGAAATGGTGTCAGTTTCCCTTCCCCTTGTGGGACACTATGGCTTCAATTTCGAATTCCTGGTGGCCTTCGATTTGGTCAGGGGGTGGTTGAGTGAATGGTGGTCCGTGAATGTCGGTTTCTGTGTAAGCGGATAGAAGCGAGGTGTGGAATATGGGGTGTATTTTCCATGCTGGTGGGAGTTTAAGGCGGTAATTGAGGGGGGACAGTACCTGGGTGATGGAAAAGGGGCCTTCCCGTTTAGGGGCTAGTTTTCGGGATCTATTGGGGAAGTGGAGGTTGGTGGCTTCTAGCCAAACCTTATCGCCGAGTTTGAAAGGTTTGAAGCCACGGGCTCCATGTCGCGCCATATGGGTGCGGGCTAGGTCGTGTGCTGCCAGTGCTTCCTTCCATATTGAGGACAATAGTTTTAGGCGAAGGGAGAGTGATGGGATTTGGGTGTCTTCTATCACCGGTGGGATCGGGATTGGTTCGTACCCCAGAATGATATTAAATGGAGAAGTTTTGGTGACTGAGTGGGTTTGAATGTTGTGTGAGAATTCGAGGTCCATGAGTGAGTCAGCCCAGGTGTGTGGCGATGTTCCGCAGTAAATGCGAAGGTATGCTTCGACTTCTTGATTGGTTCATTCGGTTTGGCCGTCAGTTTGGGGGTGATAGGCCGTGGATAGTTTTGATTTGATGCCTAGACGTGTGCAGAGGGTCTGGAAGACTTGTGAAGTGAATTGGGGTCCTCTGTCGGAGATGATGCGTTTAGGTAGGCCGAAACGTTTGTAAATGTTGTCGTGATAGAGTTTGGCCGTGCCGAGTGCATCGAGGGTTTTTGTGCATGGGATCAGGACTATCCCTTTAGAGGAATCGTGATCAACGATGACCATGATAGAGTCGTAATGGTTTGATAGGGGTAGGCCGGTTGTGAAGTCCATTGAGACGGATTGGAATGGTAACATGGTGGGATCTGCTGGTATTGGTAATAACGGGGGTTTGGTTGGATGAGTGTTGATTTTCATTTGTTGACAAAGCGCACAGCCGTTTATGTAGTTTTTTATGAATACTGTAAGGCCGGGCCACCAGTAGTGCTGACGAATGAGTTGTGCTGTTTTGAAGAGACCGGGATGGCCGAAAGATGGGAGGTCGTGGAACATTTGGAGGATTTCTCGTTTAATGTCCGTTTTGTTGGGTACATAGACGCGTTTTTGATAGCGGAGAAGTCCGTCGTTGGTCATCCAATCTTCGAGGGAAAATCGAAATGGGGATGGGATGTTTAGGCGTTTAGCGTTTTGAATGGTGTTGGCGAAGTTGTCGGTTTCTTGTGCGGTTAGTATTCATGTGTATAGATCGACGTTGATTTTCCCGATGAATATGGTTTTGGGTAGCATTGTTCGTTCTTCCGCGGGTTCTTCGCCATGATCGGCGCGTCGTGATAATGCATCCGCTCCTGGTATGGATGTACCGGGTCGGTGCGTGATGGAATAGTCAAATTGTGAGAGGTAGAGATTCCATCGTGATTGTCGTGGGGAGAGACGTCGGTCGGAGCGGAAGTAGGAGAGATTCTTGTGGTCACACCAAATAATGGTGGTGTGGGGGTTTCCTAGAAGGTAGTGGCGCCATGCTTCAAGGCCGCGGATTATAGCGAGGAGTTCGCGATCGTATACCTCATATCGTTGCTGGGCGGGTCCGAGCGTTTGAGAAATGAATCCGCACGGTTGTAGATCGCCGTTGGAGTTGGTTTGGTATAGGACCGCTCCAGTGGCTACTTTGGAAGCGTCAGTTTCTAGGATGAAGGGTTTGGATGGGTCGGGAATAAGTAGCGCTGGTTTGTCCAAAAATTGAGTTTTGAGCTTGAGGAACGCATTGTCTCGTTCGGGTGTCCATGTCCAGGGTTCATTTGTTCGTGTGAGCTCGTTGAGTGGGTATACGGTTTGTGAAAAGTTAGGGATGAAGCGTCGGTAATAGTTGCAGAATCCCATAAAGCTACGGAGTTGTTTGACGTTTTTGGGTGTAGGCCATTCCAAGATGCCGGTGAGTTTGATGGGGTCCATGTTAATGTTATTCGGGGTGATGATCATGCCTAAGAATTCAGCTTCTTGGACCGCAAATATGCATTTCTCAGGTTTGCAATAGAGGTCGTTTTTGTCGCAGATATTGAGGACTCATTTGGTTTTTCTGTGGAGTTCTTCGAGGGTGCTTGCGAATATGAAAATGTTGTCCATGTAAATTAACACTTTATCTTTGAGAATGACAATGCGAAAGGTGTTGTCCATGAAGGCTTGGAATGTTGCGGGGGAGTTGCAGAGTCCGAAGAACATGACTGTTGGTTCGAATAGTCCTCGTGGGGTTTTAAAGGCGGCCTTCCATTGGTCGCCGTTTTTAATGCGAATATTGTTGTATCTGGATCTGAGGTCGAGTTTAGTAAAATACTTTGCTCCTTTGAGTTTGTCCATAAGTTCGCTGATTAGGGGTAATGGGTACGCGTTTTTGATGGTGCCTTCATTAAGTGCTTGGTAATCTTGGCAGGCGCGTAGTTCGTTGTCTTTTTTTCCAACGAAGAAAAATGGGGATGCCATGGGTGATTTGGATGGTCGAATGTATCCTTTTCAGAGGTTGTCTTCAAGGAATTGGTCGAGGGCTGTTTGTTCTTTAGGTGATAGGGGGTATAGTTTGCAATCTCTTGGGATGAAGTCCAGTTTGAGGTCAATAGTGTGATCATACAGTCGGGAGATAGGGAATTGTTCCGCAGCTTTCTTTTGGAAAATGTGTAGGAATTTATGGTACTGTGGTGGAACGATTGTTTCCAGTGGTTGGGTCGGTTTGACGTGTTCTTGTGCTAGTGTGGTGGCAGTGGTGATTTTGTTAATTGATATTGTACCAGTGGTCCAGTCTATAGCGGGGTTGTGGCGCTTTAGCCATGGGAGTCCTAGTATTACGTCTTCTTTGCCGAGGGAAGTTACGAGAAATGTGGTAGTGATGGATCGTCCGCCGATCTTGATTAACCTCCAGGTGAATCGGGTAATAGTTCCGTGTTGGTTGGGTGTTCCATCTACGTTTCGAACGTGGATGGGACGTGCTAGTGGTTTCGTGGGGATGCGATGTTTGATGACGAACTTTGCATCGATGAATTTTCCTTCGGCACCGGAGTCGATAAGGGCATTGGTGGAGACGTTTTGGTTGTGTACAGTCATTGTAATGGGGATTTTCATTGTGGGTAAAGAAGAATCGGAAAGTACAATGGGAGATACGTGTATAGGAAGACTCAGCGTCTGTCTGATCTTCTGTTCTAAAAATCCTGTTTATCCATGGTGTTGAACAATTCTTCCTTCTCTTCGTCTTTTAGCGAGTTGATGAGTTGTCGAATTTGGAGAGCTACGTCGCCGGGCGTGGGTGGGTTGGGTTCTGTTGTTGGGGCGATTTCATTTGTATCCGGGCTTTGTTCGGTGGTTCGGATCATCCTGGTGTTGCTTGATGAGAATTTGGGGCAGTCTCGGGAGCTGTGGCCTTTCTCGCGACATGCTAGGCAGCATCCTTCCTTAAAACACTTCTCCCGTTCTTCGGGAGTGAGTCGTGGTGGACGATTACCGCTAGAAGAGGTGCTGGTGGTGTTATAGTTGTTGGTGCACAGTTGATTGGTTGAAAATTTTCGAAATCGGTTATTTTGCTGGTTTGGTGGAGGTGGTCCTTGGATGGCTCTGAGGCGTCGGTAGATGTTGTCGCTGCGAGAAGCTGCTTTGTACCAGTCATTGATCGTGGTTGGCATAGTGTCGCGGTTGTAGATTGTTTTAAGGAGTGCAGGTGTGAGTCCTGCTTGGTAGAGAGTGATGAGTGCTTCTGGGCTGGTGATGCTGGAGCGTGTAGTGAGGGATTGGAACTGATTGTTAAAATCGTCCGCTGTGCCTGTTTGCTTGAGTTTAATCAGGGCTTGCTGGGCTTCGTTGGTGTCATCTGTGGTGATGAAGGTCGATTTGAAATCTTTGATGAAGTCGTCCCATGTTCCATATCCTACGATGGTAGTAAGTTTATTGCCTCTAGAGTCGACGCTGTATGCCGACGCGAGGGATTCGCAGTTGATTGCCCAATCCCCAGCCGTTCGCGTTTGCATAAATGACAGGACGAAGTTTATTTTGAGTTCGTCAGTGTCATAGATGTGTTTGTTAACTCGGAGGTAAGTTTCGCAACTGGAGAGGAATCGACGGGCATATTCCCAGGTGCCATCAAACTCGTTGGGTTTAGCGAGGTTGATTTCTTTGGCCGTGGTCGTCATTGGAGGTGGAGGTGGTGTCTTGGTAAATGGAAAAATGTCACGGTAGTTTGGTACGTTCTGGTGGAAAGTTTCACGGGCTTCAGTCTGGCTGTCGAGTTTGTGCCAACCCCACGTGTGTGTTTGGTCGTCGTATAACCACGAGGCGTATTGGAATCGGGCTGCGTCTGTTGGATGTTTGTTGTAAAATACTTTGGCTGCGTTGCTCCAGGCGGTAGCAACGGGTCGTGCAGTGGGTTGGGGGATCTGTAGTTGCGACAGTTTGGCGTGTGGGTGATGTTTGGACGGTAGAACATCAACAAAAAAAGAAAGCTTATGCTAGTGTTAAGATCACGAGATAGGTGAGCCGTCCGGGTTGCGGATACATCGGAGACGAAGTCGCTGGTGGGATATTATGAGGTGGGCAACAAAGATGGTGACGACGATATACTTAGAGAGGTGCATACGATAGGCGTGGCGGTACTGAGTCGGGTTACGACGAAGAGCACGCTGGACTCGGGGGTGAGCAAATGAGCTTGTAAGAACAAAGAGCATAAGCTTAAGGCTGTATGCTCGACGAGGTACAGCTTATATAGACCTATGGAATATGGGAGAATGAGGTGGAACGTGTTAGTGGTGAGGAGTAGTAGAACATGGAGGAAGCGTATGGAAGGGATGACTGAGCATGGTACATGATCAGTAAGCGCAACGGGTCATGGAACATACTAGAGGCCTGTGGGGTTAGGGATCGGTGGAGAGTGTAAGGAAAAATGTAACAGAGCACACATAGTTATGCACTCATTAATACTCCTCTTCTTTTTTTTTTTTTTTGATTATTCCTTCAGAATTATCTAATACATCTGCCCCCCCCCCGAAAGGGGGGCCATGACTAAACAACTATGGAGGCACCCTTCACTGCACATCATACAGAACTGGGCAGGGCGCGTGCCCCCAAGGGGGCCTAGTAATACTCCTCTTCTTCAGGGAGTATAGGGAAGTCTTCATCAGCCAAAAGAATATTGCAGAAATGCCGCTTCTTTGGGCATGAGGGGAAAGTGGCAGGATGGGCGGTGCCACAGTTATGGCAGCAGCAGGGGTGGGGGCAATGGTCCGACTCATTGGCCTCAGTGGTGCAGTCAGCACATGATTTGTGATGGTTAATGGTGCAGTGATTGTCGGTGCACTCAGCACAGACCATGGGGGCTTTGCAGCCCCTCGTGCCATGTCTGAGCACCTGGCAGCACTCACACTGGGTGAGGCTGGGGTGCACTGGTGGGACCGAGAGGTGGAGGGAGGTGCCGAAGAGCCAGATGTGGGGCCTCTTGAGAAGGCACACACAGATCTGACCATCAGGGTCAGCAAAGGAGAAGGAGACTGGGCACTGTTTGAGATTCTTAATATTCTCCTCCAGTGTTGTGAAGTGGGGGGGGATGACAAAGTCGAGATTGTGAAGGGATGGGTTGTGCTTCACTTCCAACAAAAGCTGGGAGGGGGTGAATACTTTACCTGTCAGGCCGAAGAGGTCTGTGGTTGGCACCATTGAGATGCGCAGAGTGGACTGCTGATGGACACAGGACAGGGAGAGGGAGAAACCTTTGGGGACCAAGGTTCCAGCGGCAAGGCACTGATCGTGCATGTGGCATGCAAATGTGACTCTGTGGCAATCAATGATCATCTCCATTGTTGGTGTGAGGGTGGAGGGGTGGTGGGCGAAGACGGTCACAATATTCCCCTTGACATTGAATGCCAAGGAGAGGACTGTGACACAGTCGGCAGTGGGGAGGGCATCAAAGAACTCATGGGCCCTCTGGGTAAGGATGGCCCCAGAGAGGCAGTATTCTGCATGTGGAGTGTGGAGGCTGGTGCTCAGGACCAGGGTAGGGTCCTTCACATACATCTTGGGGGGGAGGCAGCTGATGCTTAGACTTCTTCTTCTCCAAAGCAGATGTGGCAGGGTTCTGTGAAGGGTTAGTGGGGGCTGCAGGTTGGGCCACAGCCTGGGCACAAGAAATAGGGGTGCTGGCAACAGGGGCTGGTGCCACAGTGGCAGTTGCAGTGCCTCCCATGTTGGTGGGAGCCGTTGTCTTTGTGGCCTGTTGGGGGTGTGGGGAGGGACAAGTGGCCAGGGAGGCAACCTGGTGGGAGATGGACCCTACTTCAGAGGTGAGCTTAAGTATCACAGTTTTCAGCTCTTTAATATCGTCAGTGGGAGGAGATGGGCAGGGGGCAGGCGGGGCCTGGGCATGCTCCCTGGAGGCAAAGGGGATGGGGAGAAAAACCTCCCACCCCATGAACAGGGGGGAAGCCCAACCTCCCAGTTGCCTGGGTTCCATGCTCTTCCAGCACATGGACAGTCTACCTGTGGGACCCTTTGGGTGAGAAGGAAACCCCACCCATGGGAATCCCTAACGGCCCAGGGTAGGCTGGGGGGTGCAGCATCAGTGGTTTAGTCATACACACTTTGTCAAACCAGCAGGCATTTTCCAGCAGGTGCCTGAATTCAGGTTCAAAGGGGAGTCAAACCCCAATCCTGAATGGTAGCCAAACTTGGACACTTGGCACACACCGGACCACTGCACCATTGCAGCCCCCAGGGCCCCCTTCAAGTACAGCAACCCCCCCTCAAACGCCCCATTGCACACCCCTTCTCCGTTTATAACTGGGGAGATGACATCACATGACTATGATCACGAGATCACAGACTAGATGCAAGAGGACCCCCACACCCCACAGTCACAGACAGGTAAATGCTCCACCAAGACCCTCACCCCCCAGGCCCCCTGAGGCCCTCCAGCTCACTTCACAATGACCCAGAAGATTCTCCTTGAGGCTGTTCCTGCCTTCCAGGGCATGTTCATCGAGCTCGACAATGCTGACCCCTCCACCCCCTCTTTGGTAGAAATCGTGTTGGTGGCATTCCTTGGCAAGGTTATGGCCCTATGCCACATCGTCCTGTCTGACCTCCAGTGGGCGAGGGATGCCCAACCCTGTAATCACATTGCCTTGGTTAATGCCGGGCTCACCTACCACTGATACATGGAAGGTAAGGATGCTGATGCCTTACCCACCCCCTTTGCCAGGCTGTTCCCACACTATGTGCTGGTAACAACACCCCCACCCTCCCGCGAGATGGTAGCTATGGCAGATGCCATCAAGAAGCTTACCACAGATGTGGGAGCCCTCTCCCTTTTTTTTTTTTATTCCTGCAGAATTATCTAATACACCTGGCCCCTGAAGGGGGGGCCATGACTAAACAACTACGGAGGCACCTGTCATTGCACATTGCACGAAACTGGGTGGGGCACATCCCCCTGAGGGGGGCTAGTGGAAAATGTGCCCTATTAAGGAAAGGAGGAGAGAGAGGAAGGGGAGGTCTACATATGTGATGCCATGCCCAAACTAATAAAAGAAAGGAAAACTGTGGGGTCATTTAAGAAATGGAAAGGGGAGGCTGCAATTGCCATGCAGGAAACCCATGGGGAGACTGAAAGACGATCACAAAACAAAGGGAAAGGGGGGAGCATTACCTGAGAGCTCCAAAAGAGCCAGGTCCATGTCCTGTGTCTGGGGTCCAAGGTAGTGATGCACATAATCCCTAAGGGTACCCATGTCAAGTCTGTCAGTGGTTGGAAGGCTGTCCAGAGCCATGGCTGTGAATGCCAAACAAATGGCCCCCATGGTACAGTCCAAAATGTGGTTGAGGTGTCCTGTCATGTGCAACCAGTGCTGCAGAATGAGGATAAGGTCTTCATCCACCCATTCAGAATGGTGGACAGGGGGGGGACACTGTTTAGGCCAGACATGTGGAATCCAAGGTGTGAATGACTTGCAGCTGCCCAGGATGTGCACCGTGGATTGCGTCAGCCAAGGGGGGTGGTTGTGCCACTGGCAGTAGGAGATCAGGCCATGCTCATGGCAGTAGGCTGAGGTAAAACTCAGTCAGTAACCCCTGTAAGGACTGGCATGGCATAGGACCTGAGCTACAGCCAATAGCTCATGGTGGGGGTGGTCAACAAGTAGTGTAAGGAGCTTCTGTGGTGTCCTGGTGGGGGGGCCCATGACCACTAAGTACTTATCGGTGGTCAAGGTGAGTGGTCAGGCAAGCTGGAGGGACCAGTGCTCACGTGCCATGAGTGTTGCCTGCTCCTTCAGCACGGAGATGGAGGGTAGAGGGCAGGAGGTTGGAGGGTGGCAAGAGAGTTGCGGCCATCTCTCTTGTCCTCTTACCACCACCTATTATGGATTCCACTCTGGCTCTGGGGGTCAGAAGTCACAGCAACCTGTGTTGGACCCAGTCAGCACCTGGGGGGCCACAAGAGGGGGATCTGACTGACATGTCGGCCACGTCAGCATGTTGTTCTACCAGTCGTCGTTGTCATGCGGCAGGCAACAGGTGCCTTTAGTGCCCACTGGAGGGACTGGGATCAGTTGTTAACATCCCATTGGACTGGGTGACTCGGTGAGGATGATCCCTATCCATGACTGTGTGGCTCTCTCAGGGCTCTGTGCCCTCTGCCTGGTGTTGTACACTGGGCAGTGGGGGGGGGGCTCGTCATTAATGTCCCCAGCGCTGGGGGGTAAAACCCCTGAGATGAAGCGGTCAGCTTTGGTTGGGTAACCTCAGGTTTGGGGAAACTCGGATCTACTTGTTTGGGTGGGGTCTAGGCCCTGGGGCTGTGATGTCCATCAGCAAAAAACTATTAACCTATTTTTTGCTATTTTTTGCTATTTTTTACTATTTTTCACTATATAGTGCTATATAGTGAAAAATAGTGAAAAATAGCAGAAAATAGGTTAATGGTTTTTCCTGATGTCCCTAGCATGACATAACAAAAACTGCTTCCCCAAATCCTGGCAGGGTTTCTGATGACAGCATCCTCTGGGTTGCTAAGAGGAAATAGGGGACTCATAACACATGTCTATTGAGGGTTATAACCATCTGAGCCCGGCAGGGTGCAGGACAGCATGGGCCACTGGGGTTGTGTTGACTCCCCAGGCACTGGTTAGTATGGGGGACTCCTGGGTGGCTGTCAAAAGTGCCTGGGTTAACCTATGCGAGACAGTAAGCTGTGTACATTGCAGATCCAGAAGCAGGGGCCTGAGGGACTGGGGAAACCTGGCCCTGAAGTGCCAAACCAAGTATTCCCCATCTAGGCGGGTATCCGAAGCATGTGCATGGCAATGGGAAACTGAGGATGGCATGGACTCCCTGGTGGCTGTAATAAGCATTGGGATCAAGCATTGTCTGAGGCAGGCTGTGGCGCTGGGGGGCAATTCCCTTCAGTGACCCAAGAGTACTAAATTTGCCATTGGTCAGCATGGGGGTAATTCCTACTGCTGGTCTAAGTTGATTCCCAGAGATGCAGCAGTGCTTCACATATACTGGGGAAGGTGGGGGGATGCCGCAAGTAGGTAGTGCCTATGGCACCGCAACCTGAAAGCTTGCATTCCCTAGCCCTACTTGGTGTGAAGGACAGTGGGACTGGATTGGACCCCAGTTATCCTGAGGAAGGTACACACATTGGTGGGCCCCACAAGGGTGTCCTTAATTCTGGTCCTCCCAGTCCTTTGGCACTGGCTGCACATGACAGGACACCTTAACCACATCTCAGACTGTACCACAGGGTCCATTTGGCTGGCTTTCACCGCCATGGATCTGGATGGTCTGCCCACCTCCGGTGTGGACTTCAACCTCAATGCTCTTAGGGACTATGTGTGTCGATACCTCGGATCCAGGACACAGGACGTGGACCTGGCTCTTTTGGAGCTCGCAGGTAATGCTCCTCCCTTTCCCTCTGATTAGCAATTGGCTTTTGGTTTCCCTTATCAGTTTCTGTTTGGCACTTGCAGCCACCCCCCCTTCACATTCTAAGCATCCATTAGTTTTCCTCTCTTTTATTAGTTATGGGCAATGGTCATCATATGTATCCCTCCCTTTCCTCCTCTCCTTTCTGTTACATTTTTCCCTGCACTCTCCACTGACTCCCAGCCCCATAGGCTTCTAGTATGTTCCATGACCTCATCATGCTTACTGATCATGTACCATGCTCAGTCATGCTCTCCATGTGCTTCCACCATGTTCTACTAACATGTCATCGAAACCCCCTTCCACCCATTTCCATCCCTTTCCATAGGTCTATATAAGCTGTACCTCATTGAGCATATAGCCTTAAGCTTATGCTCTTTGTTCTTACAAGCTCATTTGCTCACCC
>JAKOPK010000608.1:0-13822 GCA_024195185.1 Coniferiporia weirii
TTTTATTCCTGCAGAATTATCTAATACACCTGCCCCCCCAAAGGGGGGGCCATGACTAAACAACTACAGAGGCGCCCGTCATCACACATCACATGAAACTGGGTGGGGCACATCCCCCTGGGGGGGGCTAGTGGAAAACATGCCCTATTAAGGAAAGGAGGGAGAGAGGAAAGGGAGGTTTACATATGGAGACGCCATGCCCTAACTAATGAAAGAAAGAATCTGTGGGGTCTGGTAAGAAATGAGAAGGGAGGGGTGTGATTGCCATGCAGGAGCATCCTTCTTGACCTCTAACCACCACCATTGACTTTTGCAGCGGTAGCTAAAACTCCCTCAGATGTTGTCTAGTGGTTCAGACCGCCTGCCCCATCCAAACCCATCCAACTTCTCATTGTTCAAGGCATCCTTCACGTCACAAGTCGCGTCGTCGAAGCCAGCGGCCCCCCCACCCCCGCAATGTCAGGCATCCTCACCGCCGTCCCCACCCTGCCAATTCCCACACCTCGCTGAAGAGCCAGAACTGGGCCCCACTTTCCAGATGTCCTCCCCGGACCCCCTTCAAGGTGCCCCCTCGTCCCCTGTCTTACAGGGTCAAACGGGCAAAGACACAGCCATGGAGCTGGGCAGCCCCCACACCCCACTCACGCAGACCAGCAAGAGGTCCACCAACACCATCACCCCCCTCATGCGCCCCCCACGCATTACTGCTGCTCAGCAGATCCTGTTTGAATCTGTCCAGGAATATGAGGACCTCTTCAAGTGAGCAAACACTGGTCCCACTGACGCCACCCCCCCGCAAATGGCCCACAAGCTGTCGCGATATGTTGGAAGAGTCCTCGCACTCTCCCACCATGTCGTATCAGCACTTAACCGGGTGCAAGAAGGAGGCCCCCACCCCCAGAACGTCGAGTTGCACAACTTGACAATGCAATACAACCAAGGCATCGAGGGACACGACCTGTCTCTCCCTGCCCCCTTCATCTGGACAGCAGCCGCCCAACCAGCCGCCCCAGCCCATCCCACACCACCCACCGACGACATCAAGGAGCTGAAAACAGCAATGCTTAGACTCACCTCCCAGGTTGGCAACATCTCTCACCAGGTATCCTCTCTGGCTGCTCATCCCCCCCTGCACCCCCAACAGGCTGCGAGGACTATGGCTCCCACCAATGTGGGAGGAACACCCACCACCAACATGGCGCTGGCCCCCCAAGCCGGTGCCCCTACCTCCTATGCACAGGCCACAGCCCAACCCGCAGCCCCTACTAACCCCATACAGACAACAACAGGTGCTCAGGCTGAAAAGAAGAAGAAGTCTAAGTGCCAGCTGCCCCCACCCCCCAAAATGTTCACCAAGGACCCCACTCTGGTTCTTAGCCCTGGCATCCACCACTGCCATGCCAAATCCCGCCTCTCTGGAGCCATCCTCACACAGAGGGCCTGGGAGTTTTTCGGTGCCCTCCCTACAGCTGACCAAGTCATGGTCTTGTCCTCGGCATTTAACATCAAAGGCAACATTGTGACCATCTTCGCCCACTGCCCCACCTCCCAAACGCCAATGACCGAAACCATCATCAATTGCCACAGCATTTCTTTTGCACACCACATGCATGACAGGTGCCTTGTAGCCAGAACCCCAGTCCCCACCGGGTTCACCCTCTCCCCATCCCGGGTCCGCCAGCGCTCTGCCTTGCACATCTCTATGGTGCCCACCACGGACCTCTTCGGATCCAAAGGTAAGATTTTTACCCCCACCCAGCTCCTATCGGAAGTGAAGCACAACCCATCACTTCACAACCTCGACTTTGTAATCCCCCCCCACTTTGCAATGCCCGAGGACAACATTCCAAACCTTAAGCATTGCCCAGTATCCTTCTCCTTCACCGACCCTGATGGTCAAGTCTGCGCGCACCTTCTCAAGCACCCCCACATCTGGCTCTTCGGCACCTCCCTCCGCCTCTCGGTCCCACCCATCCGCCCTGGCCTCACCCAGTGTGAGTGCTGCCAGGTGCTCAGCCACGGAACGAGGGGATGCAAAGCCCCAGCAGTGTGCACAGAATGTGCAGGCAACCACTGCACCATTAACCATCGCAAATCCTGTGTGGACTGTGCCACTGAGGCCAACAAGTCTGACTACTGTCCCCACCCACGCCACTGCCACAACTGCAGTGCCGACCATCCCGCCACTCTCCCTTCATGCCCTAAGAAACGCCGCTTCTGCAGCATACTCTCAGGACAGGAACAGGACTTCCCCATCCTCCCCAAAGAAGAAGAGCTCTAATGAGTGCACAACTCTGTGTACTCCAGTGGAATGCTGCCCGCTCACTCACGGCAATACAGTCCCTTCTTCCTTTTCTCTCTTTGGCCCCATCTCCACCCCATCTGCTTTTAATCCAGGAGCCGCCCTGGTATCCAATCGGATCACAACCTTCTCTGACTGACCCAGCTGGACTGAGTATCTATGGTGTTCCCTCCATCTCTGGATATGTCACCATTCTACCCCCCGACACGTGCCCACATGTGGTCACTTATGTGTCTCGAAACCTTCCCCCTTCCTCCTGGTCTGTCCTTGGCCCTGCCACTAGCAGCACTGATGTACTGACGGTGGAGGTATGCGCACAAGTCACAATCTGGCTCTGCAACTACTACAGTATGAGCTCCCCGGACTGCGACACCCCCTCCCCACAGTACCCAGGTGAGTCCTTCCTTTTTTCACTCTCCCCGGTGCTGGCCACCTCCCTCCTGGTGTGTGGCGACTTCAACTGTCGCCACCACTCATGGTCTGATCTCACCGCTACTCGGCAGGAGTCGTTGGGGGCCCAACCCCTCGACAACTTCTTCCAGGAAAACGGCCTCAAACCCGCCCATGCACTGGACTCCGACTCCCGTCCAAAGGACGGGCCCCATCGGTGCCCCATTGACATGGTGTGGACCCCACCACACATCACACCAGAGTCTATACTCGATTCCTTCGCTTCGGTACAAACCCCCTTATCCGACCACACCCAGCTTTCCTGGGCGGTATCCACTAACCTCCCTCCCCCCTCCCCAGAACTCGTCGCCTTACAAACGACAACTATGAGGAGTGGATGGAGATTGCCTTCCCATCCCTGGTTGAGGCCTTCAAACTCCCAACCACAGATCCCACCCTCCTGGACGCCAAAGCCGCTGCCGTGGTCCATGCCATGGAGGCTGCCCTACAACCCTTCACCACTCTCTCCCGGCCATCGAAGACCGAGGTCCCATGGTGGACGCCATCCTGCAGTGACCTCCTCAAGGCCATCGACACCACCCCCACCAACCGACTTCGATCAGCCGTGCGCCAAGCTTTCAAGCGAGGAGTACGGGCTGCGAAGCGCACCTACTACCCAGACCAGGCATCGGAGGCCAACCCCTCCAACATCTGGGCATGGGCCAAATGTGGCCTAGGCACCCGCCCAACCCAGGTCCCCTCGCTAAAACGTGCGGACGGCACATTCACCCAATTGGACGAGGAAAAAGGTGAGCTCTTCCGCTCCACCTACTTCCAAGAACCGCCCCCTCTCCCAGATGCGGGCCTCGAGCCCCCGCCTCCCCCACCTCCTGACGCACTGCCTCTCCTCCTGTCGGAGTTGACGGATGTGCTCACCAATACCTCCAACTTATCGGCCCCGGGGCTGTTGGGCATCAGCTACCGCCCACTCAAATGGGTGATAGCTGCATTCCCAGATGAAACCCTGTCGCTTTTCAACAACTGCTTGCGCATGGGGCACCACCCCAAGTGCTGGTGGGTGGCAAAAGTCATCATGCTTCAGAAGCTGAATAAGAAGGACCCATTCTCCCCCTGCTCTTACCGACCCATCACCCTCGAGGAGACGCTTGGCAAGCTCCTCAAGAAAATGATCACTAACAGGCTCCAGTTCCTTGCTAACACCAAGAACTGGTTGCCTCTGAACCAGTATGGGGGGCGTCAAGGACACTCCATCTATGATGCCGCCCAACACCTTTTACAGCTTGCGGAGGGTGCCCACTCGACGAACCAGGTCTGCTCTGTCCTTGCAGTAGACATTCAGGGTTTTTTCGACTTGGTGCACCCCCAACTCCTCCACCAACAGCTTTTGTCGATGGGCTGTCCGCCTAACATGGTGGACTGGTGCCTCTCATTTATGACCAGGCGCAAAGTTGCCATTTCGTTTGACAGCACGATGACCCCCCTGACCACGAAACCCGACCTTGGCACCCCACAAGGGTCCCCTGCCTCCCCCATCCTCTCCACAATTTTTGCCGGACTCATCCTCCACCGCTTCCAGTGGTGCAGATGCAAGCTCCTAGCCTACGTGGATGACCACCTCATAGTATGCGTCGGCGCCTCAGTAACTGCCAACTGCAAAACCCTTGCCGACACATACCACCACCTCAACAGGCTTTTCGAACACATCGGACTCACAATCGAGGCCGCCAAGACCGAGGCCCTCCACTTTCACCCCCCCCCGTCGCAAGACCAGCTACCATGGCTGGGATACGATGGGTATCAAGATTGACGACCACACACTTGTCCGACCATCTATCCCCCTCCGCTGGCTGGGGATATAGTGGGACCTGGGCCTCTCCTTCAAGCCTCACATTGAGCGAATGTGCTCCAAAGGCCTCTCCACCCTCGCCGCACTCCACATACTCGGGAACACCGAACGCGGCATTTCAGCCCTCCACCTCCAGCAACTATACTCGGCTTGCGTGTGCACCATGCTT
The DNA here is from genome assembly GCA_024195185.1 of Coniferiporia weirii. Taxonomy (NCBI): domain Eukaryota; kingdom Fungi; phylum Basidiomycota; class Agaricomycetes; order Hymenochaetales; family Hymenochaetaceae; genus Coniferiporia; species Coniferiporia weirii. The sequence goes on from JAKOPK010000608.1 coordinate 4,729, forward strand.
GCATGGGGTGCACCGGTCTGGTACCATGGCCGGTCCCAGAAAACACTGGTAAACCGCCTGCAGGCCATTCAAAACAATGCCTGCCGATGGATCCTCAGCGTCTACAAGGGCATGTCCCCACTTTCTACTAATTTCTTATGTTCCCTTCCCCCTTTCTTTGTGTACTTCGAATACTTAAAGACTAACCATGCCCTGTGCCTATGGTGCACCCCTCACCCAATCAGCCACTGCCGTTACTTGCTGTGCACTAACCTCCCTTTCTCCCTTTCTCTGCAGGCCTGTGTCCCTTGTGTCCAACAGGTCCCAGCATACATGCACCCCCCCTGGGCCGACCCCCTTGCATTCGGACAAGGTTGGATCAGCTTCTCTGTCCCCCCAGTGCCGGTCCCCTCCGAGGTCTGGACGGACTTTGTCTGTCGAGCTCGGGAACTGTGCACACCATGCACTATCCAGGTCTTCACCAATGGCTCTTGCCTCGGACAGAAAGCTGGATCCGCTATCGTCGCCATGCACGGGCCCCAACGGCTCCGCTCCCATTGGCTGACCTCCCCCTTATGTGCCACAGCCACAGATGCCGAACAGTTCTCCCTCAGCATTGCTCCCAGCTGGGCCGCGCACCACCTACACGAGGAGCTGGAGTTAGTCACCGACATTGTCTTTATGTCCAACTCACTCACGGCCCTCAACCTCTTCCGTCACTGGCCCTCCACCTTGGGGGCCAACCTCCTACCCCTATGGAAGTCGGGGGTCCAGACTCTTCTGGACTCCTTCCCACAGCTACACGTGCACTTTGCGTGGTCCCTGGGTCATGAGGATATTGCAGGCAATGAATGGGCTGATGCGGAAGCTAAGGCAGCCACTCGCCTCCCGCCCTCCAATCTCCCCCCCTCAATCTCCGCGCTGAAGGAGCAAGTGACACTCACTGCCCGTGAGTGTTGGTCCCTCCAACTCGCCCGCCCCCTTGCCTCCACCGCCAACAAGTACCTCGCGGTCACGGGCCCCCCCACCCGAATGCCCAGGAAGCTCCTCACTCTCCTGGTCAACCACCCTCACCATGAGCTATCGGCCATCGCTCAGGTTCTCTGCCGTGCCGGTCCCTACGGGGGATACTGGCTGAGCTTCGACTCAGCCTACCGACACACGCATGGCTTGATCTTGTATTGCTGATGGCACAACCACCCCCCCTGGCCAACACAATCCACTGCACACATACTGGGCAGCTGCAAGTCATTCGCGCACTGGATCCCCCACATCTGGCCAAGATGGCGACCCCCTCCTGTCCACCACTCTGAATGGGTGGACGAAGACCTTCTCCCAGCCCTGCAACACTGGCTGCGTCTGACAGGCCACCTCAACTGCATCTCGGACTGTACTGTGGGGGCCATTCGCTTGGCGTTCACTGCCATGGCTCTGGACAGCCACCCCACCACCAACGGATTGGACATGAACACCCTCCGGGCATACATGCGTTGATACCTCGGACCTCGGACACAGGACACAGACCTGGCTCTCTTGGAGCTCTCAGGTAACGCTCCCCCCTTTTCCTCTGACTTGTGAGTGGCTTTTGAATTCCTCATTGATTTCCTGAATGGCACTCGTGCCCCCCCCTTCACTTTTCTTATGCTACTCCAGAGTTATCCTTTCTTTTACTAGTTAGGGCATGGCGTCGACATATGTAAACCTCCCTTTCCTCTCTTCCCTCCCTTCCTTAATAGGGCGCATTTTACACTAGCCCCCCCAGGGGGACACGCCCTGCCCAGTTTCGTGCGATGTACGATGACGGGCGCCTCCATAGTTGTTTAGTCATGGCCCCCCCTTCAGGGGGGCAGGTGTATTAGATAATTCTGAAGGAATAATTAAAAAAATTAAAAAAAAGGACCCCACCCTCATCCTTAGTGTCAGTGACCTCAACCTCATGGCAACTGCACGCAAATCTGGTACCTCCCTGACCCAGATTGCACGTGAGTTTTTCCGCAATTTACCCACCGCTGACCAGGTCATGGTGCTGTCCTGCACCTTCAATGCGAAAGGACACATCATGACCGTGTTCGCCCAGCGCCCCCCCTCAGCGACCCCATCCATGGAGTCGATCATTGATCAACACACCGAAGCGTTTGCCTGATTCATGCGAGACAGGTGGTGCACACTGGGGACCTCCCTCCCAGCACACCTCAACCTCACCGCCACCCGGGTCCGACCGAGAGCGTCCCTCTGCATCTCAAGGGTGCCAACTAGGGACATTTTCGGCCCCACCGCCTGTCCCTTCTCCACTGCCACCCTCAAGGCAGAACTCGTCCAGAGCCCGGTTCTCAAGAACCTGGAATTTGTGGTGGAACCCCACTACGCCATAGCCGATGGCAAACGCCTCTCCAGCCTGGACACCTGCCCAGTTTCATTCACCTTTGTCGACGTCAATGGCTCCATCCGGGTGCGCCTTCTTAAGTGCCCCTGGGTCTGGCTCTTCAGTACTGCCCTCTGCCTCTCCATCCTGCCGATCCGCCAGGGACTCTCACAATGCGAACACTGCCAAGCACTCAGCCACAGGACAACTGGCTGCCACACCCCTGCTGTCTGCACCGAATGTGCAGGACAGCACCTATCCAAAAACCACCGGTGGTCCTGCCTAGATTGCACCTCTGAGGCCATCGAGGAGGACACCTGCCCCCACCCCTGCTGTTGCCACAACTGCAATGGTGACCACCCCACCACTGACCCTGCCTGCCCTTGTAAGCGCCACTTCCATGGTATTCTCGATGGCCTGCACGAGGCCCAAATCCAAGAACTCGAGATGGAGTTATGAGTGCACACCTTTGTGTGCTACAGTGGAATGCCGCGTGGTCTCTGGTGGCTATCCACTCCTTACTCCTGACCCTATCTGACAACCCCGCCCCCCCACACCTATTATTAATCCAGGAACCCCCCTGGTACCAAATCGGCCTCCAACCTTCTCTCACAGATCCGACAGGCTTGGCGGTACTCAACGTCCCATCCATCCTCGGATATGTCCCTGTCCTCCCACCCAACATGCACCCACACATTGTAACTTATGTATTGCACTCACTACCTGCCTCATCATGGTCTGTCCTCGGCACCGCCACCAGCGGCACCGATGTACTGACGGTGGAGGTCCACTCCCACCAAACTGTTCGCATCTGTAACTTCTATGGCATGACACCTGCAGACAGGGATGGTGCCCCCCCTCAGTACCCAGGTGAGTCATTTTTATTTAATCTCCCCATGGAACTTGCAGCTACCCTCACAGTGTGTGGTGACTTCAACTGTCGCCACCACTCATGGTCTAACCTTCATGCCAGCCGCATGGAAACACTTAAGGCCCAACCCTTGGATGATTTTTTCCGCACAAATGGCCTCGAACCTGCTCACGACCCTGACACCGACTCCCGTCCCTGCGATGGGATCGGTCAATGCCCCATAGATATGGTCTGGGCTCCCTCCTCCATAGATGCCAACTCAATCTTGGACACATTCAAGTCCACTCAAACCCCACTCTCCGACCATGCCCGCCTACATTGGGCCATCCCGACCTCTGCCCCACCACCTATCCCATGAACCTGATGCCTCACTGCGGACGACTTCACAGAATGGTCCAAACTCGCCTACCCCGCCCTAGACCAAGCATTCCAACTCTCAGTCATTGACACCACCTCCTTGGACCTCAAAGCTGCTGCTGTGGTGAAAGCCATGGCGGACACCCTCGCCCCCTTCACCTCGATAGCAAAGCTGAAGAAAACCGAAGTCGCCTGGTGGACCCCCCACTGCACCTCTCTTCTCAAAGCCATCAGCACTGCTCCCTCCGCCCTCACCTGCTCCAGCACCCGCCAAGCCTTCAAGAGAGGCATACGTGGGGCCAAGCGATCTTACTACTCCGACCAAGCCAAGGAGGCCAACCCAACGAATATTTGGTCCTGGGCCAAATGTGGATTGGGGGTCCGCCCCACCCAAGTCCCTTCCCTCCGCCGAGGGGACGGCACTTTCACCCAGTCCGAAGAGGAGAAAGGTGAGTTATTCTGCACCACGTTCTTCAAGGAACCCCCCCCCCCACACCTGACGCGGGCATCCCACCTGCGCCCCCACCACCCCCACCTGCACTGCCTCTTCTCGCTTCCGAGCTCGAGGCGGCACTATCCAGCACATCCAACTTGTTGGCCCCAGGGCCCTCTGGGATTAGCTATTGCCCCTTAAAATGGGTGATTATGCACTATCCTGTTGAGGTTCTGGCCCTTTTCAACGACTGCCTGCGCCTGGGTCACCACCCTGAGTGCTGGTGGGCAGCAAAAGTGGTCATGCTCAGGAAGCCGAACAAGAAGGACCCATTCTCACCACAGTCCTACCGCCCAATTACCCTCGAGGAGACTCTGGGAAAGCTCCTCGAAAAGATTATTGCTAACCAGCTCCAGTTCCTTGCTAACGAGGAAGACTGGCTACCCCCTAACCAATATGGTGGGCGTCAGGGCCACTCGGTCTATGACACCTCCCAACACCTCCTACAGATTGTCGAGCACGCCCACTCGAAAGGCCTGGTATGCTCCATCCTTGTGGTGGACATACAAGGATTCTTCAACTCGGTCCACCCAGATCTCCTCCACCAGCAACTCATGTCGATGGGCTGTCCACGCAATATGGTGGACTGGTGCCTATCATTCATGACGGGCTGCAGTGTCTCCATATCTTTCGACGGGACGACTCTGCTCAACGCCCCCAAACCCGACCTCGGCACCCCACAAGGGTCACCGGTTTCCCCCATCCTGTCTACCATATTTGCAGGACTCGCCATCCGGCGCTTCCACCAGCCAGGATGCAACCTCCTTGCATATGTGGACGACCACCTAATCGTCTGTGTCGGCCCTGACATCACCTCTAACTGTGACACCCTGGCCCACACCTACCGCCAACTCGACGGCCACTTCCTCCGGCTCAGTCTCAACATCAAAGCTGCGAAGACAGAGGCTCTCCACTTTCACCCACCCTGGCGTACCATTGGCTACGACAACTGGCGAACCGCCAGCATTCAAATTACACCCACCACCACTATCAAACCCACTAACCCCCTGCGATGGCTCGGAATTTGGTGGGACCCTGGTCTCTCATTCAAGGCCCATGTTGAGTGCATGTGATCGAAAGGCCTCTCTACCCTGGCTGCCCTCCGCATACTCGGTAACACCGAGCGTGGTATATCGGCACTCCTCCTACAGCAGCTATACTCAGCCTGCGTACACACCATGCTTGCATGGGGTGTACCTGTCTGGTACCATGGCCGCTCCCAGAAAACCTTGGTCAATCGTCTACAGACAGTTCAAAACACTGCCTGCCGATGGATTTTAGGCGTCTATAAAGGTGCATCCCCCCTCTCTACTAATTTTCTCTGCTCCACCCCCCCTTTCTTTGCTTATTTCAAATATTTAAAGACTGGCCATGCCCTGCGCCTCTGGCGCACCCCCCATTCCATAGGCCGTCACCGCTACCGAGACAGCGCTAACCTCCCCTTCTCCCATTCTTTGCAGTTCTGTGTCCCCCGTGTCCAGCAAGTCCCAGCATATATGCACCCCCCATGGACGGATCCCCTCGCCTTCAGGCAGGGTCGGATCAACTTCGAAGTCCCCCCCATCCCGGTTCCCTCCGAGGTCTGATGTGCATTCATCGTTCGAGCTCGGGAATGGTGCTCCCCCTCCTCACTCCAGGTCTTCACCAATGGCTCACACATTGGCACCAACTCGGGGTCCGCCATCTGCACCATGTGTGGCACCTGCAAACTCGGGTTCCGCCGCCTTGCCTCCCCCACCATAGCCACCACCATGGACGCCGAAATCTTTTCACTCACCAGCGCCCCTAGCTGGGCGGCTACCCACCTCCGAGACCACCTTAGGGACGTGTCGGACATACACTTTATGTCCAACTCCCTCACAGCCATCAACCTCTTCCAGACTTGGCCATCCGCTTCAGGGGCACAACTCCTCCCCACCTGGAAAGCAGGCATGCAAACACTTCTTGATTCATTCCCCGGTCTCACCGTCCATTTCGCGTGGTGTCCAGGTCACTCAGACATCGCCAGGAACGAATGGGCTGACACTGAGGCGAAAGCAGCTACAGATTTGCCGCCATCATCACTCACCCCCTCCATCTCCGCACTCAAGGAGCAGTCCACTCTCATTGCGCGTGCACGCTGGTCCCACCAACTGGCCTGCCCCCTCACATCGACCACTGACAAATACCTGGCAGTAACCGGACCCCCTACCCATACCCCGTGCAAGCTTCTAACGCTTTTCGTGGACCACCCCCACTGTGAGCTGTCGGCAGTAGCTCAAGTCCTCTGCTGCACTGGTCCCTACGGGGGCTACTGGCTGAGCTTTGACTCAGCCTACTGACACATACATGGCTTGATTCCTTACTGCAGGTGGCACAACCATCCCCCATGGCCCGTCCAGTCGACTGCCCACATCCTGGGCAGCTGCAACGCCTTCCAAGTGTGGATACCACAAGTCTGGCCAGCTAATCGCCCCCCCCCCAGCCCACCACAGTGAGTGGGCAGACAAAGCCCTCCTTCCTGTCCTTTGGCGCTGGCTGCACACGACTGGACACCTTCACCACATTTCAGACCGCACCGTGGGGTCCATTAGGCTGGCTTTTGCTGCCATGGATCTGGACAGTCTGCCCACCTCCAGCATGGACTTTGACCTCAATGTTCTAAGGGACTATGTGCATCGATACCTCGGACCCCGGACACAGGACACAGACCCAGCTCTCTTGGAGCTTGCAGGTAATGCTCCTCCCTTTCCCTCTGATTAGCAGTTGACTTTCAGCTTCCCTTATCGGTTTCTGTCTGGCTCTCGCTGCCACCCCCCCTTCTAATTCTAAGCGTCCATCAGTTCCTCCCTTTTATTAGTTACAGGCAATGGTCACGACATGTATCCCTCCCTTTCCTCCTCACTTTCCCCTTTTCTTTAATAGGGCGCGTTCCCTCACTTGGCCCCTTTGGGGGCGCACACCCCACCCAGTTTTACATGATGTGTAGTGATGGGCGCCTCTGTAGTTGTTTAGTCTTGGCACCCCCTTCGGGGGGGCACATGTATTAGATAATTCTGAAGGAATAATAAATAAATAAAAATAAAAAATAAAAATAAAAATAAAAATTGACACCCACACCCTCATCCGACCCTCTATACCCCTGCGTTGGCTCGGGATATGGTGGGACCCGGCCCTCTCCTTCAAACCCCACGTGGAGCACATGTGCTCCAAAGGGCTATCCACTCTTGTGGCCCTCCGCATCCTCGGCAACACCAAGCAGGGCATTTCGGCCATCCACCTCTGCCAACTATACTCGGCATGCGTGCGCATGGTGCTCGCATGGGGTGCACCTGTCTGGTTTCACAGTTGGTCCCAAAAAACTTTAGTTAACCATCTGCAGGTGGTACAAAATACTGCCTGCCGGTGGATCTTAGGCGTCTACAAAGGCGCATCCCCCTTTTCTACCAATTTCCTTTGCTCCCTTCCCCCTTTCTTTGCATACTTCGAATATTTAAAGACTAACCATGCCCTGTGCCTTTGGCACACCCCCCACTCCATTGGCCGCCACCGCTATCTGCCGTGTGCTAACACCCCTTTCTCCCTTTCACTACAGGCCTGTGTCCCTCATGTCCAACAGGTCCCAGCGTACACGCACCTCCCCTGGGTTGACCCCCTTGCCTTTGGGCAAGGTCAGATCAGCTTCTCCATCCCCCCTGTGCCGGTTCCCTCCGAGGTCTGGACAGACTTTGTCCGTCAAGCTTGGGAACTCTGCACACCCTACACCATCCAAGTCTTCACCAACAGCTCATGTCTAGGCCAGAAGGCTGGATCCGCTATCGTAGCCATGAGCGGGCCAGACCAGCTTCACTCCCATCAGCTGACTTCCCCCCTGTGCGCCACTGCCACAGATGCCGAACAGTTCTCACTCGGTATCGCACCTGGATGGGCCACGTGCCACCTACACAACGAGCTCGTGCACATCTTGGACATTGTCTTCATGTCTGACTCACTCACAGCCCTCAACCTATTCCAGTGCTGGCCCTCTGCCTCAGGGGCCAACCTCCTCCCCCTATGGAAGTCAGGCGTCCAGACCCTTCTGAACTCGTTCCCACAGCTACACATCCACTTCACGTGGTCCCCCAGACATGAGGACATTGCAGGTAACGAATGGGCTGATTCAGAAGCCAAGGCAGCAACTTGCCTACTGCCCTCCAATCTCCCCCCCTCCATCTCCACACTGAAGGAGCAGGCCACCCTCACCGCGTGTGAGCACCGGGCCCTTCAACTCGCCCACCCCCTTGCCTCTACCGCCGACAAATATCTGGCGGTCATGGGCCCCCCCACCTGGATGCCCCAGAAGCTTCTCACCCTCCTGGTCAACCACCCCTGCTGCGAGCTATCTGCAGTAGCCCAGGTCCTCTGCCATGCCAGTCCCTATGGGGGCTACTGGCTGAGCTTCGACTCAGCCTACTGCCATGTGCATGGCCTGATCTCTTACTGAAGGTGGCACAACCACCCACCCTGGCCGACGCAATCCACGGCGCACATCCTGGGCGGCTGCAAGTCGTTCACACCATGGATTCCCCGTGTCTGGCCTAAACGGCGACCCCCCCCTGTCCACCATTCCGAATGGGCGGACGAAGACCTTATCCCAGTCCTGAGATGCTGGCTGTGTCTTATGGGCCACCTCAACCACATTTTGGACCGTACCGCAGGAGCCATCCGTTTGGCTTTCGCTGCTATGGCCCTAGACGGCCTCCCCACTACCAATGGACTTGACATGGGTACCCTTAGGGAATACATGCATCGCTACCTCGGACCTCAGACACTGGACACGGACCCGGCTCTCTTGGAGTTGTCAGGTAATGCTCCCCCCTTTCCCTCTGATTTGTGATCGACTTTCGGATTGCCCACCAGTCTCCCACATGGCAACCATGCCCCTCCCCTCTCATTTCTTATTAGACCCCACAGTTCCTCCCTTTTATTAGTTAGGGCATTGTTAAGTAATTGATGCAATTCCATCATTACGTACACGGAGAAAGGTTAGTGTCAGGAGATAGAAGACGAAAAC
>JAKOPK010000609.1:0-13814 GCA_024195185.1 Coniferiporia weirii
TTTTTTTTTTTTGTTATTCCTTCAGAATTATCTAATACATGTGCCCCCCCAAAGGGGGGGCCAAGACTAAACAACTACGGAGGTGCCCGACACTGCACATCATACAGAACTGGGCAGGGTGCGCACCCCCAAGGGGGCCGAGTGAGAATACGTGCCCTATTAAAGAGAGGGGAAGGGAGAGGAGGAAAGGGAGGGATACATATCATGACCATTGCCCATGACTACTTAAAGAAAGGAACTGATGGACGCTTAGAAATGGAAGGGGGGGTGGCAGTGAGAGCCAGACAGAAACTGATAATGGAAACCAAAGGACAGCTGCTAGTCAGAGGGAAAGGGAGGAGCTTTACCTGCGAGCTCCAAAAGAGCTGGGTCCATGTCCTGTGTCCTAGGTCCGAGGTATCGATGCACATAGTCCCTTAAGATGTTGAGGTCGAAGTCCGCGCCAGTGGTGGGCAGACCATCCAGATCCATAGTGGCAAAAGCTAGCTGGATGGACCCTGCAGTGCAGTCTGAAATGCGGTTGAGGTGTCCTGTCACACGCAGCCAGCGCCGAAGGATGGGGAGGAGGGATTTGTCTGCCCACTCGCTGTGGTGGGCCGGGGGGGGGGGGGCGATTGGCCGGCCAGACGTGTGGGATCCATGTCTGAAATGCGTTGCAGCCACCTAGAATGTGGGTGGTCGACTGGATGGGCCAAGGGGGGTGGTTATGCCACCTGCAGTAGGGGATCAGGCCATGTATGCGCCGGTAGACTGAGTCAAAGCTCAGCCAGTAACCCCTGTAGGGACCGGCACGACAGAGGACTTGGGCTACTGCTGATAGCTCATGATGAGGGTGGTCCACAAAGAGTGTTAGCAGCTTACATGGCATGCAAGTGGGGGGGCCGCTGACTGCAAGGTACTTGTCAGCTGTCGATGCGAGTGGGCGAGCCAGTTGGTGTGACCAGTGGGCCCGGGCAACAAGAGTGGACTGTTCCTTGAGTGCGGAGATGGAGGGGGTGAGTGAGGATGGTGGCAAATCTGTAGCTTTTTTTGCCTCGGTATCAGCCCATTCGTTGCCAGTGATGTCTGAGTGACCTGGACACCATGCAAAGTGGACCATGAGACTGGGGAATGAATCAAGAAGCATTTGCACACCTGCTTTCCAGGTGGGGAGGAGCTGGGCCCCCGTTGCTGAGGGCCATGTCCAGAAGAGGTTGATGGCCATTAGGGAGTCGGACATAAAGTGGATATCCGAGACTTCCCTAAGGTGTTCACAGAGATGGGTGGCCGCCCATCCAGGGGCGCCAGCGAGTGAAAAGATCTCAGCGTTCGTGGCAGTGGCGATTTTGGGGGATGTGAGGCAGTGGAACCCTAGTCTGCGGGTGCCGTGCATAGCACAGATGGCAGACCCTGAGTCGGTGCTGATGCATGAGCTGTCAGTGAAGACCTGGAGTGAGGTGGGGGTGCACCATTCCCAAGCTCGAACAATGAATGTATGTCAGACCTCGGAGGGAACAGGGATGGGGGGGACTTCGAAATTGATCCGGCCTTGCCCAAAGGCAAGGGGATCTGTCCAAGGGGGGTGTGTATACGCAGGGACTTGCTGGACATGTGGGACGTGGACCTGCAAAGAATGGGAGAAGGGGAGGTTAGTGCTGTCACGGTAGTGGCGGTGGCCTACAGAGTGGGGGGTGTGCCAGAGGCACAGGGCATGGCCAGTCTTTAAATATTCAAAATAGGCAAAGAAGGGGGGGGTGGAACAGAGAAAGTTAGTGGAGAGGAGGGATGCACCTTTATAGATGCCTAAAATCCATCGGCAGGCGGTGTTTTGGACTGCCTGTAGATGATTGACCAGGGTTTTTTGTGAGTGACCATGATACCAAACTGGTGCACCCCATGCAAGCACAGTGTGGACACATGCTGAGTATAGCTGTCGCAGGAGGAGGGCCGAGATGCCGCGTTTGGTGTTGCTGAGGATGTGTAGGGTGGCTAGGGTGGATAGGCCTTTCGATCACATTCATTTGACATGGGCCTTGAAGGAGAGACCCAGATCCCACCAGATCCCGAGCCATCGCAGGGGGTTGGTGGGTTTGATCATGGTGGTGGGCATGATTTGGATGCCGGCAGTTCGCCAGTTGTCGTAACCAATAGTGCGCTGGGGGGGGTGGAAATGGAGGGCCTCTGTCTTTGCAGCTTCAATGTTGAGACCGAGTTGTAGGAAGTGGCCATCAAGTTGTCGGTATGCGTTTGCCAGGGTGTTGCAGTTAGATGCGATGTTGGGTCCGACACATATGATGAGGTGGTCATCCACATATGCTAGGAGGTTGCAGCTAGGCTGGTGGAAGTGCCAAATAGTGAGGCCTGCAAATATGGTCAACAAGATGGGGGAGACTGGTGATCCTTGTGGGGTGCCGAGGTCGGGTTTGGGGGTGGTGGGTAGGGTGGTCCCATCAAAAGAGATAGAGACGCATCTACCCATCATGAATGACAGGCACCAGTCTGCCATGTTGAGCGGGCAGCCCATTGACATGAGTTGCTGGTGGAGGAGGGCTGGGTGCACTGAGTCGAAGAATCCCTGAATGTCCACCGCTAGGATGGAGCATATGAGGCCTTTCGAGTGGGCACGCTCGACGATCTGTAAAAGGTGTTGCGAGGTGTCATAGACCGAGTGGCCCTGATGCCCGCTGTACTGGTTAGGGGGCAGCCAGTCCTCCTCGTTTGCGAGGAACTGGAGCTGGTTAGTGATGATCTTTTTGAGGAGCTTCCCCAAGGCTTCCTCGAGGGTGATGGGGTGGTATGACCACAGTGAGAAGGGATCCTTCTTGTTTGGCTTCCTGAGCATGACCACTTTTGCCGCCCGCCAGCATTCGGGGTGGTGCCCCAGACACAAGCAGTTGTTGAAAAGGGTCAGAACCTTGGTGGGATAATGCAGGACCACCCATTTGAGTGGGTGGTAGCTAATCCTGGAGGGCCCAGGGGCCAACAAGTTGGAGGTGCCGGACAGCACTGCTTCGAGCTCAGAGGCAAGAAGAGGCGGCGCTGGTGGTGGGGGTGGGGGTGCTGGCAGGAGGCCCGCATCCAGGATGGGGGGGGGGGTCTTTGAAGAAAGTGTTGCGGAAGAGCTCACCTTTTTCTTCTTCAGATTGGGTGAAGGTGCCGTCCCCTCGGCAGAGGGAAGGGACTTGGGTGGGGTGTACCCCCAGTCCATGCTTGGCCCAGGACCAAATGTTCATCAGGTTGGCCTCCTTGGCCTGGTTGGAGTAGTAGGTTCGCTTGGCTGTGCGGATGCCTCTTTTGAAGGCTTGGCGAGCACTGGAGCGAGTGAGGGTGGAGGGCGCTGTGCTGATAGCTTTGAGGAGTTGTGCACAGTGGGGGGTCCACCACGTGACTTCTGTCTTGCTCGGCTTTGCAATTGTCGTGAATGGGGCGAGGGCGTCCTCCATGGCTTTTACCACAGCGGCTGCTTTGAGGTCTAAGGGAACCAGCACAGGTGGGACAGAGAAGTTGATCCAACCTTGCCCAAAGGCAAGTGGGTCGACCCAAGGGGGGTGTGTGTATGCTGGGACCTGTTGGACATGGGGGACATGGGCCTGCAGCAAAAGTGAGAAAGGGATGTTAGCATGTGGTAGATAATGACAGCGGCCGATGGAGTGGGGGGTGCACCAAAGGCGCAGGGCATGGTTAGTCTTTAAATATTCAAAATATGCAAAGAAAGGAGGAAGGGAGCATAAGAAATTAGTGGAAAAGGGAGATGTGCCCTTATAGACGCCTAGAATCCACTGACAGGTGGTGTTTTGAACAGCCTGCAGTCAGTTCACCAAAGTTTTCTGGGACCAGCCATGGTACCAGACTGGTGTGCCCCATGCAAGCACAGTGTGCATGCATGCTGAGTAAAGTTGCCAGAGGTGGAGGGCCGAGATGCCATGCTCAGTGTTACCGAGGATGTGTAAGGTGGCGAGGGTTGAAAGGCCTTTGGAGCGCATGCACTCCACATGGGGTTTGAAGGAGAGGCCCGGATCCCACCATATTCCTAACCAATGGAGAGGAATGGAGGGCCAGACCAGGGTGTGGTCATCAATTTTAATCCCCATCATGTCCCAGCCATGGTAGCCAGTCTTGCAATGGGGGGGATGAAAGTGGAGGGCCTCAGTTTTGGTGGCCTTGATATTGAGTCCAAGCTGATTGAAGAGGCCATTGAGGTGGCAGTAAGCATCAGCCAGCGTTTTGCAGTTGGCAGTAACCGAGTTGCTGATGCAGACAATAAGATGGTCATTGATGTATGTGAGTAATTTGCAGCCATGCCACTGGAAGTGATGCAGGATGAGACCTGTGAAAATCGTCGACAGGATGGGTGAGGCTGGGGAGCCCTGGGGGGTGCCTAGGTCGGGTTTAGGAGACATTGGGGTTGTCACTCTGTCAAAGGAGATTGCAACTTTTCACCCCATCATAAATGAAAGGCACCAGTCTGCCATGTTAGGCAGACAGCCCATTGTCAAAAGCTGCTGGTGAAGGAGTTGGGGGTGCACCAAATCAAAGAAACCCTGAATGTCTACTGCAAGGATAGAGCAGACCTGGTTTGTTGAGTGGGCATCCTCCATGAGCTGTAAAAGGAGTTGGGCAGCATCATAGACAGAATGTCCTTGATGCCCACCAAACTGGTTAGGGGGCAACCAGTCCTCCTCATTAGCAAGGAACTGGAGCTGGTTAGCAATCATCTTTTCAAGGAGCTTGAGATAGAGGCCTCATAACACGTGTTCATGAAGGACAATAACCAGCTGACGTGAGAGTGACAGGCCAGCATGGGCCCCTGGGGTAGATGATTTGCTCTCACTCAGTGGGTGGTTAGTACAGGCACTCCCTGGCAGCTGTAACAAGCGTTGGGGCTCTTACCCCTGTGCAACATGGTGACTCCCGTATGTTGCAGATCCAGAAGTGGGGTGGCTAGGGTGATGGGGCTCTGCTTGCATCCCCTGACTGGCTGCTCACAAGTATTCCCTGGGGTAATCCTGGGTTTCTGAAGCACGTGCAGGGGAATGGGAAACTCGGCAAGGAGGCTGGGGATAAGACCTGCAGCGGGAATGGTGCCTAGTGGTGTCAACCTCCCATGTGGCAAACCACACCTTGTTTGAGCAGGCCATGGCAGTGGGGGGTAGTTCCCTTCACTGATCTGAGAGGACTAAATTCTACTGTGGGTCCAAGGGAGGGTAATTCTCCTCTTGGGCTTAAGTTGATTCCCAGCAGTCAGCCACACTCGGTTAGCACTCTACCTTTGCATGGAGGACAGCATGTTGCATGTTAAAGAACCTCCATGGTAGGAAATTCTGAAACTGAGCCATGGAACCCAGGCCACTGGGGTGATGTCACAAGGAAGGTGTGCATGTATGTGGGCCCCACAAGGGCGTCCTTAATGCTGGTTCGGTTTCCTTCTCAGTTTCTGTTCAGCACTCGCAGCCACCCCCCTTCCACTTCTAAGTGTCCAACAGTTTTCCTCTCTTTCAGTAGTTATGGGCATTGGTCACGATATGTATCCCTCCCTTTCCTCCTCTCCTTCCCCTTCCTTTAATAGGGCACGTTTTCCCACTTGGCCCCCTTGGGGGCACACACCCCACCCAGTTCTGTATGATGTGCAGTGACGGGTGCCTCTGTAGTTGTTTAGTCATGGCCCCCCCTTTGGGGGGGCAGGTGTATTAGATAATTCTGCAGGATTAATAAATTTAAATATAAAAAAAAGTACCTCCCACGTTGGTGGGAGCTGGTGTCTTCACAGCCTGTTGGGGGTGCAGGGAGGTGACCTGGTGGGATATGGACCCAACCTCAGAGGTGAGTTTCAGCATAGCTGTTTTCAACTCCTTAATATCATTGGTGGGGGGGTGGGGCAGGAGGGGGCATTCTCTTGCACTGATCTGGTCCAGACAAAGGGGGCAGGGAGAGACAGGTCATGTCCCTCTATGCCTTGGTTATACTGCATCGTCAAGTTGTGCAACTCGACGTTCTGGGGATGGGATCCTCCTTCTTGTGCCCAGTTGAGGGCTGAGATGGTATGGTGAGAGACTGTGAGGACTCTACCAATGTACCAAGACAGCTCAAATGCCGTTTGCTGGGGGGAGGCATTGGCTGGACCAGAGGTCACCTGCTTTTTTTTTTTTTTTTAAATTTATTATTCCTGCAGAATTATCTAATACACCTGCCCCCCCCGAAGGGGGGGCCATGACTAAACAACTATGGAGGCACCCGTCACTGCACATCATACAGAACTGGGCAGGGTGTGCACCCCCAGGGGGGCCAAGTGAGAAAACGTGCCCTATTAAAGTGAGGAAAAGGGAGGGGAGGAAAGGGAGGGATATTGTTAAGCCTTATGTGTCTCTTGGGTAGCTGGGAAGGGAAACCCATTGAAGTCATAGCTGGTGGTGGATTATGACTAGATGGACAATGAAGATGGTCACAACAATGTATTTAGAGAGGTGCATATGGTGGGGATATCCAGAGATGGTTGGGTTATGACAGAGAGTGCGAAGCACATGAGAGTGGGCAAATGAGCTTGTAAGAACAAAGAGCATAAGCTTAAGGTGTTATGCTCTACAATGTACATGTTATATACACCTATGGAAGGTCACGGAAGTGTAAGGAACGAGAGAGGGTGAGTCAGTGGAAATGTAGTAGAACATGGTGGAAGCATGTGGAAGGGGTGACTGAGCATGGTACATGATCAGTAAGTGTATCACAGGCCATGGGACATACTAGAAGCATATGGGGTTAAGGA
Source organism: Coniferiporia weirii (assembly GCA_024195185.1). NCBI lineage: Eukaryota > Fungi > Basidiomycota > Agaricomycetes > Hymenochaetales > Hymenochaetaceae > Coniferiporia > Coniferiporia weirii. The sequence continues at coordinate 6,740 of JAKOPK010000609.1, forward strand.
GTTGGTGAGGAGTGTAAGGAAAAATGTAACACTGCCTCTCTGTTAGCTTCGACAAATCACCAAGTTGTCACCAAGAACAAGAAAGAAGGAAAAAAAAGAAAGAAGACATGAGCTTATGGGCTTGAAGGAAAAGATGGCAAGTGTGGAGAAAAGTGTGGAAAATGGGGAAGGGAAAAGGGAATTAAACAGAGATAAAGTAAGACAATGTGGGGCACTATATCATGATGCAGGTCCTAGTGTAATACAGGGTGACATGGGGGGACATGTAGAGTGGACTTGTAGATCCAGCACCATACCTAGCTTGAGCCTATATAAACTAACAAATGAGAAAGGTTGAGGAATGGGTTTGAAGGGCCCATCAGCATGTAATCTGTGAGTCATAGAATCCCAATAGGGCCAAATAAAGGCCAATAGTGCCAAGCAGTTGGGACAGCAGGTATGGAGGTACACACTGCTGAGGCGAGTCTGGGTGATGAAAGGGGTAGTAGCAAAAGGGGTGGTATAGTAGAGAAGTGGGTGCAGAGATATAGAAAAAGTGAAAAGTGCACTAATTAGGCCTTTTATGGTCATGCCCAGGATTGAGTAGTTTAGGGTCACTGTGGACCAACCTTTAGTTTTATGTTGGTTGCAGACAGATGGATCCTCTACTCTGAGTGGTCCTGAGCCTCCAGGTCTTGCTCCTCATAGTCCTCAGTGTCCATCTCCTCTACCTCTTGGACGAATGCTGGTCCATCAAAGGTGGTGCATAGCCTGATGGCAGTCATGGTGGGTCAGGGTTGCCAGATAGGTTGGTGGTCATTGTCGATGTAGATGCTCCAGCAGCGGCTGTCGGGTCCCCAGTGAGAGTTGGTCTCCAGTAAGTTGTGTGTGGTTACTGGCAGAGTTTGGGTGTAGACGGGGAGTGGGGCGGTGTTCTTGGTGTCAGAGAGTTGGGGAGTCGTGGGCAGTCGGGGTGTGGGTCGGCAAGGTGGGAGGTGGGACAGGTGCATTGGGCAGTTGCAGTAATGGTGGCCTGGGGTGGAGATGGTGCAACCTGGACAAATAAAGTCGGTGCAGTTGAGCGTGTTGTGTTATCCTGAGTTGCACGAGTTGCAGTGTCATGCCATGGGTGGGTGGCGATGTTGTGTGAATGTGGGTCCAGGATGTGTTGGTGCTGAGGCGATGATGAGGGTTAGCAATGCTCCAGACAGGGATACCAGAGAGGGGTTGAATGCCATGTGAGGATTGATGGTGTCAGTGGGTTCAGGCATCATTGATCAGGTTGGGGCCAGGGGAGAGGGTGGGTTTTGGATGACAGGAATGAGGTGGGTGTGGAGGTGGAGGTGCATGATGGCATGGTGCATGTCCTCCAAGATGAGTGTCCAGTAGGCTGCATTGTGGAAAAGGGTGAGGTCAGTTTGCACATGGTTGAGGTGCTCATCTAGTTCCGAAGCGTGCTCCTGCATGTGCCAGAGGGAGGTTTGAAGGTTCTCCATGAACCAGAGTTGGTTTCAACTGGTGTTCACCAGGTTGAGGTGTGGGTGTTGGGCCAGGGTGCGATTGACCGCCGAGTGTAGGGCGGGCTGGGGGAGGATATGTTGGAGAAGGGTGCAGGGGGATAGGGTTGTGTGGGACCATGAGCCATGGGCCGAGGTTGGGGGTGGGGTAGAGTGGTGGCGGGGTCGACAGTCACGTTGGGAAAGATGTGGGGTGCAAGTGTTGGACATCAGTGCGTTGAGAGTGGTAGTCACCCTGTTGGGAGTGGTAGAGCAAGAGGTTGTGGTTGGCTCGAGGGTTCTCATAGCCGAAGTTGAGCTGTTGGTTAGTGGTGGGGGTGGTGCTGCAGCATTGGGGAAAGAAGCAGTAGATGACAGAGACAAGAACAAAAAGTCCTCCAGGTATGACAACAGTGAGATACCAGAGATGTTGGTGAGTGTTGATGTAGAGGGTGGTTTGGTTGGCAAGGTCTGGGTTTGGGTGTGGTGGTAGTTGGGGCATTTGGCAGGGGGGGTGGGCATGAGAGGGATAGGGATGTCTTACAGGTTTTTGTGGTTTTTATATGTTGTCAGTATTTTTTTTGTGTGTGATAGATTTGTTTCTGCAAGCCATTGGTTCTCCAAGGACAGGTGTCCTTTCCACTTGATGAGGAAATGGTGACAGTTTCCGTTCCCCTTGTGAGAGACTATTGCTTCGATTTTGAATTCTTGGTGTCCTTCTATGAGGTCAGGAGGTGGTTGAGTGAATGGGGGTCTGTGGGTGTCGGTCTCTGAGTAAGCTGTTAGAAGGGAGGTGTGGAATACTGGGTGAATTTTCCATGCGGCTGGGAGTTGGAGTTGGTAATTGAGGGGCGATAGTACTTTGGTGATGATAAATGGTCCTTCCTGTTTAGGGGATAGCTTGTGTGATCAATTGGGGAAGTGTAGGTTTGTGGCTTCTAGCCAAACTTTGTTACCAAGTTTGAATGGTTTGAATCCACGGGCGCCGAAACATGCCATATGGGCATGGGCTAGGTCATGTGCTGCAAGTGCTTCTTTCCTAATGGAGATTAATTGGTGCAGGCACTGTGAGAGAGATGGGTGGTCAGTGTCTTCGATGATTGGTGGGATGGGGATAGGATTATAGCCGAGGATGATGTTGAATGGAGAAGTTTTTGTCACAGAGTGGGTTTGAATGTTGTGAGAGAATTCAACATCAGTTAGTGAGTCAGCCCAGGTGTGTGGTGAGGTTCCACAGTATATTCAAAGGTACACTTCGACTTCTTGGTTCATGTGTTCTGTTTGTCCATCAGTTTGGGGGTGATAGGCTGTGGAGAGTTTGGATTTGATACCTAAGCAGGTGCAGAGGGTTTGAAAAACCTGGGAGGTGAATTGTGGACCACAATCTGAAATAATATGTTGGGGAAGTCCAAAGCATTTGTAGACCATTTTGTGGTAAAGTGAGGCAGTTCTGATTGTGTCAATTGTTTTGGTACAGGGACATAGTACGATTCCTTTGGGAGAGTCATGATCGACGACAACCAAGATTGAGTCATATCCCTGAGAAAGGGGTAAATCCATGATGAAGTCCATAGATACGGATTGAAATGGAAGCATGGTGGGGTCCACAGGTATGGGAAGGAGGGGCAGTTTAGTAGGGTGGGTGTTGATTTTCATTTGTTGACATAGGGCACAGCCTCCAATGTAGTTTTTTATGAAAATGGTGAGGCCCAGCCACCAATAGTATTGACAGATGAGTTGTGCAGTTTTGAACAGGCTGGGATGACCAAATGATGGGAGGTTGTGAAATGTGTGAAGAATCTCACGTTTGATTTCGATGGAATCTGGTATGTAAATCCAGTTCTGGTAGCATAATAGTTGGGTGTGATTGGTCCAGTCGTCAAGTGAGAAATGAAATGGGGAGGGGATTTTGAGGAGTTTAGCTTGGCAAATGGTGTGAGTGAACGAATCCATTTCCTGAGTGGTTCAGATATGATTGAGGAGATCAACATTGATGGTACTGATGAATAGTGTGTTAGGTAACATGGTGTGTTCTTCATTCGGTTCTTCTCCATGGTCAGCACATCATGATAGGGTGTCTGCTCTGGGGATGGATGTGCTGGGCCAATGGGTGATGGTATAGTTGAATTGGGACAAGTAGAGGTTCCAGCAGGATTGACAAGGAGATAGGCATCAGTTAGTGTGAAAGTAGGAGAGGTTTTTGTGGTCACACCAAATAATGGTGGTGTGTGGGTTGCCAAGTAAGTAATGACGCCAGGTTTTGAGTCCACATATTATACCTAGGAGTTCACAGTTGTAGACTTCATAGTTCTGTTGGGCTGGTCCGAAGGTTTGGGAAATGAAACCACAGGGTTGTAAGTCACTGTTGGAGTTAGTTTGGTAGAGCATGGCTCCAGATGTGACTTTTGAGGCATCTGTTTTGAGTATGAAGGGTTTAGTGGGATCGGGAATAAGTAAGGCAGGTTTCAACAGAAATAGGGTTTTGAGTGCTGTAAAGGCATGATTGCATTCATTGGTCCATTTCCAGGGCTCATTAGTTCGGGTAAGTTCATTGAGTGGGTAGATGATGTTAGAAAAGTTAGGGATGAAGCGTCTGTAATAATTGCAGAAACCCATGAAGCTGCGGAGTTGTTTGACAGTTTTGGGTGTGGGCCATTCAGAAATGCCTGTGAGTTTGATAGGGTCCATGTTGATATTATTGGGGGTAATGATCATCCCAAGGAATTCTGCTTCCTGGACATTGAACAAGCATTTCTTGGGTTTGCAGTAGAGATCATTCTTGTCTAGAGATCATTCTTGTCACAGATGTCAAGGACTCGAAGGGTTTTGCAGTGGAGGTTGTCAATGGACATGGCAAAGATGAAAATGTCATCCATGTAGATGAGGATCATATCTTCGAGGATAGCAATGCGGAAAGTGTCATCCATGAAGGCTTGGAATGTGGCTGGGGAGTTGCATAAGCCAAAAAACATGACTGTGGGTTCAAATAATCCTTGGGGAGTTTTGAAAGTGGCTTTCCATTGGTTGCCATCTTTAATGCGAATGTTGTTGTACCTGGAACAGAGGTTGAGTTTGGTGAAATATTTTGTGCCTTTAAGTTTGTCCATGAGTTCACTGATTGGTGGAAGTGGGTAGGCATTTTTAATGGTTCCTTCATTGAGAGTGCAATAGTCTTGGCAGGCTTGTAGTTCTGAGTCTTTTTACCAACAAAGAAGAAGGGTGATGCCATAGGGGATTTGGATGGTCAGATGTAGCCTTTACATAGGTTTTCTTTGAGAAATTTGTCTAAGGCTAGTTGTTCTTTAGGGGATAGCAGGTAAATATTGCAGTCTCATGGTATGAAGTCTGGTTTGAGGTCGATGGCATGGTCATAGGGTCAGGAAATGGGGAATCTTTCTGTGTCTTTTTTTGTGAAGATGTGGAGGTATTTGTGGTATGGAGGGGGAATCATTTCTTTCAAGGTTTGGGTTGGTTTGTGATGTTCTTGTGCTAGAGTGGTGGCAGTTGTGACTTTGTTGATGGATATGGTGCCTGTAGACCAGTCAATGTTGGGATTGTGGCACTTGAGCCAGGGAAGACTGAGAATCATGTCTTCTTTGCTGAGAGAAGTAACAAGGAAGGTTGTTGTGAATGATTGCCTGCCTAGGTTAATTAGGTGCCATGCAAATCTTGTGATTGTCCTGTGTTCATTTGTGGTTCCATCGACATTCCAGACTTGGATAGGATGAGCAAGGGGTCAGGTGGGGATGCGGTGTTTAATGATGAACTTGGCATCAATAAATTTGCCTTTGGCTCCAGAGTCGATAAGGGCATTGGTAGAGACAATTTGATCATGTACTGTCATTGTAATGGGAACTTTCATTGTGGGTAGGGAAGAGTTGGTTATTACAATTGGGGATATGTGGATAGGAAGGGGCAGCGTCTGTCTGTTCTTCTGTGTTAAAAATCCTGTTTGTCTATTTCACTAAACAGCTCCTCCTTCTGTGTGTCGTCGAGGGAGTTAATGAGTTGGCAGATTTGTAATGTGATGTCGTTGGTGGTAGGGGGTTTGGTCGGGGTTTCCGGTTTGGTTGTTGGAATGTCCATGGTTTGTTCAGTGGAGTGAATGGTTTGGGTGGTGGAAGTTGAGTATTTAGTGCAGTTGCAAGAGTTATGGCCTTTTTCATGGCATGCAAGGCAATGTCCTTCTTTGAAGCATTTGTTGCATTCTTTGGGGGTAAGTCATGGGGGACAGTTGGTTGATGTTGTCAGGGGGCTGTAGTTGGTGCAGGGTGGTTTGCTGGAGAAACTGCAGAAGTGATTGGTTTGTTGGTTAGGGGGTGGGACTGGGCCTTGGATTGTGTGTAGTCATTGGTAGATGTTGTCACTTTGTGAGGCAGCTTTGTACCAGTTGTCTATGGTTGTGGGCATGACATCACAGTTGTAGATGTTTTTGAGAAGGCCATGGGTAAGTCCTGCTTGGTAGAGGGCGATAAGGGCTTCTGGGCTAGAAATGCCAGAGCGAGTGGCGAGAGATTGAAACTGGTTGTTGAAGTTGTCGACTGTTCCTGTTTGTTTGAGTTTTAGTAGGGCCTGCTGTGCTTTGTTGGCATCATCCATGGTGATGAAGGTGGTTCTGAAATCGCTTATGAAGCTGGTCCATCTGCCATAGCCAACGATGGTAGTAAGTTTGTTGCCTTTGGAGTTGACAGCATATGCTGATGCAAGTGATTCATGATTGATGGCCCAGTTGCCTGCAGATTTGGTTTGCATGAACAATAGTACGAAATTGATTTTGTGCTCGTCAGTGTTGTAAATGTGTTTGTTGACCCTGAGGTAGGTTTTGCAGCTGGATAGAAAGTGATGAGCATATTCCTTGGTGCCATCAAATTTGTTGGGTTTGGCAAGGTTGATTTCTTTGGCAATGGTGGTCATTGGTGGGGGAGTTCTTGTGGTAGGGAATAAGTCTCAGTAGTTTGGTACATTGTGAATGAGGGGTTCGCTGGCTATGGTAGGGTCGTCATATTTGCACCAGCCCCAAGTTCCATCATTGTTGTCATAGGCCCATGCTGAGTATTGAAATAGGCTAGCATTAGTAGGGTGTTTGTTATAGAAGACTTTGGCAGTGTGGCTCCACATGGAGGCGACAGGCCAAGTAGTGGGTAAGGGGTGCCATAGTTGCAACAGTTTTGATAGTGTAGGGGTGTCATTTGGACAAGGGAAGTGTCAACGAGAAAAAATTTGAAAGCTTATGCTAGTGTTAAGCCTTATGTGTCTCTTGGGTAGCTGGGAAGGGAAACCCGTTGAAGTCATAGCTGGCAGTGGATTATGACTAGATGGATGATGAAGATGGTCATGACAATGTATTTAGAGAGGCACATATGGCAGGGATATCCAGAGATGGTTGGGTTATGACGGAGAGTGTGAAGCACACAAGAGTGGGCAAATGAGCTTGTAAGAACAAAGAGCATAAGCTTAAGGCATTATGCTCTATGACATACATGTTATATACACCTATGGAAGGTCGCAGAAGTGTAAGGAACAAGAGAGGGTGAGTCAGTGGAAATGTAGTAGAACATGGTGGAAGCATGTGGAAGGGGTGACTGAGCATGGTACATGAT
>JAKOPK010000610.1:0-13810 GCA_024195185.1 Coniferiporia weirii
CAACTTTCTAACTTGCTAGTTACACAATTGCAATCTGTTAACACTTGATTAGATCCCTCACCAGGTCAAATCTAACAATCCCTTCCCCACACTTCCACCATGTTCTACTGCACTTCACCAGACTCTCCTTCCACTCGCTTCTACCTAATTCCATAGGTCTTTATAAGCTGTACCTTGTAGAGCATGTAGCCTTAAGCTTATGCTCTTTGTTCTTACAAGCTCATTTGCTCACCCCCAAGTCTCATGTGCTCTCTGTCATAACCTGCCTCTCCTGAGACACGCCCACTGAATGTGCCTTACCAAGTACATCTTGGTCACCATCTTCATCACCCAGCTTGTCCTTGTCAATCATCGCCTATGACTCCAACATATCCTGAACCCTGAGTACCCTTTGACACCACAAGCTTAACAGTGCAGGTAAGAACAAATTACAAATGCTTTTCAAGTACTGGAAGCAATTTTTTCCCACTTTTCACAATATACTCAGACTGCAAGGTGAAGTGGCTTACAGAAGGACTACTCTAGACCATCCCAACCCTGTATTGCCTCCTCTGGGGTGGGGGGCTACTTACTGATTATTGACCTAGCATGTGCTGAGAGCACTTGTTCTATCTTGTGTTTGCATGAGTGTGAGTCTTTGTACATAGAGCAAGTTCAAGCATGTAGTATATCATAATTACCTTAATTACAGTACCTTTCCACTTGCTCCAGGCAAGCCAAGACCTTACAGATGTACGGGCTTCCCACCTGAATGAACACAGAAACATTTATTCTCAGCCACAAACCTCAGGGCAGAGATGGCCTGTCCCTAACAGTAAATGGTGTCATTGACACGAGGGCTGTACACCTCAATGCTCTTCTCCAGGGTGAAGAGTATCACAAAAGTGGGAAACACCTGCTTAAAAAAATCTTAACCTTTATTCTGTATCTTTAATCAATTTGTACAAACTTTGAGTCACTACATAGAGAAAACAGTCAACAGATTACAATAACTTGAAAACTAAAAGCTAATTGCTAGTGTCAGTCTCTGAACCCTTGTGGATATTAACCCAAGATGAACCACTATATTGGAACAACATATTCCAGTCAACCTTTACAGGACAGGCAAGGGCATTATAGGGAAGACACATCCTGGACATATCAAGAAGTCTCACCCCATCTGCATCACAATATTGATGAGGCACCCAAAGCAATAGTCCACCAGATGGATCCTTATACCATCCATCAGCTGTAAACTCAACTCTACCAGTTGGCTGTGCATGAGAACCGGACAGAACTGACTCTAAATTCCATATCCTGAGGGTGTTGTCCCATGAGCCAGAGACAATGTGTCTCCCATCAGGTGAGTATGTAACAGAGCTGACTGGGCCTGAGTGACCTCTGAGGGACTCTCCTACAGGATACCCAGTCTGGGCATCCCAAATCCTAAGGCTCTTGTCATCTGAGCCAGACGCAATGTACATCCCATCAGGTGAATAAGCAACAGAGTTGACAGAGTCAGAGTGACCTATGAGTGACTCTCCTACAGGATTCCCAGTGTGAGCATTCCAGATCCTCACAGTCTTGTCAAGTGATCCAGACACAATGTGCCTCCCATCAGGAGAGTAGGCAACAGAGAAGACAGACTCAGAGTGACCCATGAGGGGCCCTCCCACAGAACTCCCAGTCTGAGCATCCCAGATCATGAGGTTATTGTCACCTGATCCAGACACAATATACTTCCCATCAGGTGAGTAGGCAACAGAGTAGACCCAATTAGAATGGCCTGTGAGGGGCTCTCCCACAGAATCCCCAGTGTGTGCATCCCATATCCTCAGGGTACTGTCATCTGATCCAGACACAATGTGCCTCCCATTAGGTGAATAGACAATGGAGTTGACACATTCTGAGTGACCTGTAAGTGGCTTTCCCACAAGCTCCCTAGTTTGTACATCCCAGATCCCCAGGGTTTTGTCATCTGACCCAGATACAATGCACTTTCCATTAGGTGAGTAGGCAACAGATCTGACAGAAAAAGCATGACTTGTGAGTGATTCTCCCATGGGATACCCAGTCTCAGTGTCCCATATCCTGAGGGTTTTGTCATCTGACCCAGACACAATGTGCCTCCCATCAGGTGAGTAGGCAACAGAGCTGACAGCAGAAGAGTGGCCTGTGAGTAACTCTCCTACAGGATTCTCTGTCTGTGCATCCCAGATTCTCAGGGTGTTATCATAAGAACCTGACATAATGTACTTCCCATCAGGTGAGTAGGTGACAGATCTGACCCAATCAGAGTGGCCTGTGAGTGGCTCTCCTACAGGACCCCTAGTTTGTGTATCCCAGACCATCATGGTCTTGTCATCTGATCCAGAGACAATGTACCTCCCATCAGGGGAGTAAGCTACAGACCTGACCTTATCAGAGTGACCTGTAAGTGGCTCTCCCACAGGATGCCCAGTCTCTGTGTCCCAGATCCTGAGGGTTTTATCATCTGATCCAGATACAATGTGCCTCCCATCAGGTGAGTAGGCAACAGAGTAGACCCAATCAGAGTGGCCTGTGAGGGGCTCTCCCACAGAATCCCCAGTGTGTGCATTCCATATCCTCAGGGTGTTGTCATGTGAGCCAGAGACAATGTGCCTCCCATCAGGTGAGTAGGCAACAGAGCTGACAGATTTGGAGTGGCCTGTGAGGGGTCCCCCCACAGGATCACCAGTCTGAGCATCCCAGATTCTGATGATGTTACCAAATGAGCCAAACACAATATACCTCCCATCAGGTGAATAGGAAACAGAGATGATAGATGAAGAGTGATCTATGAGGGGCTCTGCCACAGGATCCCTGGTCTGTGCATCCCAGGTTCTCAGGGTGCAGTCACGTGAGCCTGACACAATTTGCCCCCCACCAGGTGAGTATGCAACTGAGATGACAGACCAAGAGTGACCTGTGAGGGGCTCTCCTACAGGTTCCCCAGTCTGTACATCCCAGACCCTCAAAGTATCTGAACCAGACACAATGTGTCTTCCATCAGATGAGTAGGCAATGGAGTCTATTGGTGCCCCTACATTTATTATTGACAGGGCTCTTTTCCACTTCTTTTCCTTTCCCATGCCTATTTGAGGCTGGTTCAGGAAATATGGATACAACACCTTTACTACTGTACTTTCAGAAGGTGCCCAAGATAAGGCTGAGATATAAATCTGGGGTGTACAGATAGCAGCTGCTGCATAATATCCTGATACCAGCCTGATCAAGTCTCTACAAACTGCAGAAACTTGATTAAGTGACTGAGGAGTTGATGTAAATATATAATTTGTTTTACCCAAATATGTTGGAAACTTACTTCAAAGTGTGTGGAACAAAGGATTAAACTGTCAATGCCTAATTTTAACTGCCTGAGGGTACTCAAACACTCCAGCCAGTAGAGGACTTTTGGAAGGCATATAAGTTTGTGCAGCAGATCATGCATTGACTGAGAGTTTATAGACAGGCCAGAGTTAACAACATGATTCATCCAGTACAGGCAGCTATATTGGAGATGTGGTAGAATATTCCCAGATATCCTTTCATCAAGGTCTGCAATTTGGTCATTTGGGATGCTTGATGACTCCAATTTGCAAATGTTAAACCTGAGGTCTTTTATCATAATCTGCAAGCATCTTGTAGCCATCATGGAGTTTATAGAAACTGGATCAGCCCAATACACTTTAGAGTGTGATTGCTCATTGATGAAGTCAAGAAAGGATGGGTGGGAAACCCTGATTGCACCATTATTTGAGCTGTCTCTATAAAGAACTGACTGCAGGTTGTCAATGACAGTATTTAGAGTATCCAGACCAAAGGTATGTTCTTGACTAGATAAGAAGTGAACAAATGCACTTTCTGGAAGTGGCTTATATTTGGCTGTACAGGCAATGATGCCAAGGACAGTTCTTATAATCTCAGTATTCTTTGCCCCTACAGATACACTGGCAATAACAGTGGTGTACATGCTAACTAGAGCAACCTCCTGTCCTATTGAGGATGATGACAATATGTCCTTGATTGCTCCTTGTACATCAAGCTGCCTTCCAATGTATTTGAAGACAGTGCTAGTCCAAATAAAGAGACCAGATGCCTTTAAAACAAGAGCATCAATCTGGTCCTCTCTAATTTGGACACTGAGCTTTCTTGCAAGGTGCTGTGTGTACTGCAAGATATCATCTTTCACCTGATTACTGTCAAGCTCACTGCTAATGCTAAGAGTTTTGCATGCAGAAAAGATTTGTGGAAACCTCGAAAGGGGTCTGCTAGTGACAAAAACTTTGAGCCAAGGAACAACACCAGCCAGTTTGACAAGAAATTCAGCAATTTGTAACTCAGAGTCTGGTTCACCATCACATTCATCAAGAGCATCAATGACAACAATCAGAGGCTTCTGTGGAAGATCTACAGCAGCATCAGATATAGACTCAAGAGGCTGCTTGATTAGCAGATCAAATTGCCACTGCAAACCCTGCGACAGCTTTGGTTCATCCTTCCCTTCAATGATGGACAGGATATCTGAGCGGTATTTCTTGTGCCATTTTGAAAAATGATATGCCAGTGTAGGGAACACCTTCCTCTGGCTACGGCATTCCGGGTCGTCCCTCTTACAGAAGAAACACCCAAACAGATGCTCTTCAAACATATGAGCAACCGAGTTTGCAATAGAGCTCTTCCCAGATCCTGCCACACCATGCAGCCAGAACAGCTTAGAGTCTGAGTCCACCCATTCCCTGACCCACTCAAAAACAGATTCCCTCGTCCCTTCCATGCACTTTCTCTCAATATCATAATAAGCTCCTTGCGCTGGACGTAGCCGCTGCAGTGTGTAATCTTCCGCACGCCACTCTGAAGAATAAAATTAATAATTGATGGCCCAACTCCCACATTGAATTTACCTGCACTATCGAGTTGCGGATGGAGTCCTTCTACAGCCGCCCCTGGAGAGCGAGGTTAATAACAGGCGGCTTCACTCTCACATTAAATTACCTGTGCTTATGGCCAACCTCCATTGCTCCGCCTTGACATACCAATCGAAGGACTCCTTCAGTTTCTTAAACTCCTCCGTTACTTTACCAATTTCATCTCTCCGAGAGAAAATCAAGTCTCCTGAGATATCGTTGAGTAATGGCCGTATAGACAAAAAAGTTCACTTCACCCAGAATTCCCTTAGACGAATATTTGATGATGAGCTTAGAAATGTCGCAGAAGAGCTCGAGCATCTTTTTTACGACCTGCTTCGTCCTCTCATTTTCCATGAGCCCGGGAAAGCCATCACCGGTGAATGGCAGAAACGATGAAAGCTCCTCCATAAGTTTGGCAGCTTCTTCATGACATCGCTGTTGCGTCTTGCATCTCTACAGCAAATATTAGTATCCATGGACAACAAATTGGAAGGTTTTTAAGTCACCTCGAACAAGGCACAAGCCAATACGGCGGCACCCTTACTGCCGACATGGACCTGCATCGTTTGCGGATATTAGGCAATATACCTGAACGTGAGGATGAACATACATCGGTTATACCATCGGCCAGTTTCATGATAACGTCGAGAAAGCTGCCGAATTTGCCAAGGGAGCTTAAAAGGACCTTCTTCTCTCCAACCGCGGTTTGTGCTTCTTCGACAAGCCGCTTGGCCAGTGAATCGATCTTTGGATATATTCGGTCCAAAGTTCTCTTGACCGTCAAACGCACTCACCGATAACTTCGACTCACACGTGAGAGCGACCTCAATCCTTCCCGAATCATCTACAAAACCATGTATATTAGTATCTGGTCGTCAATTGATCAAACGTCATACCTTGCGCGTGGAAAGTGTCCTTTCCGATGACGTCCAAAGGAGAAATATTGAAGACTGAGGAATGTCCTCCCGGACGGAGCACTCGCTTTTCCTTGACCGTGATGTTGAGATCGGCGGATAACGAGGGATATCTAGAAAGATTGTCAGCACAGGAAGTACGGTGTGTACAGTCAAGTATTACACTCACATGCCATTCCTAATATCCCAGCGCACGGCTCCGTTTCTTCCAAAGCGGCGAGACCTGTGCGTCTCGTCGCCGGATTTAACTTTTACGACGACCTTGTGTTGCGGACGATTGCCTTTGAAATCGATTTCGATTGCTACAGGCAGCGTTCCATTTCAACGTATACCCTTAGACGGAGGAAGGCACTTCAGTTCACCTTTGATAGCCAAGAACCTATACGTGCATCGACGTAAATCAGAAAAAATCAAGAAATATAATAAAACCCTCGCGGAACTCACTTCTGATCAGCAGCAGAATCGCCCCCAGACTGCGACATGTTTGTAAAAATGTGGCTTGTTTAGTTGCCAGCGACTTGTGCGAGACGACAATGGTGGTCAAAAGCGAGTTGCGAGCACAGGTCTCCTATCGATGCGTGCTGTGCGTCGAAGGTGTGGCGTGTGAGGGTGATCTGAAGTCACGTTATTTGACGGCACTTTCCCGTCCAATTGGGCGATGCGCGGGCCACGCTATCCGCAAGCGCCTCAGCACGGACCGAGGCTCCTTAAACACGGTTTATTTGTTATTTGATATCGTCATTTTAATGAACAGGGTGCGAGTCCTAACAAAAGATCATTTGCAGAACTTAGAAAGAGGCGAAATAAGGTCTAATCCAGAGCCCTTTTAACCCCTGGTCCCGACACAGGTATTTACTTGCGCGAGAGCCGAACGCCGTCAACTTAAAACACTAGCCCATATCAGAAATACGGACTGGCGTCCCTCTGACGGTATTTTCAATGCAATCTTGACGTGATCGTTGGACTTGCAAAAATATAAATCAATTTGAAGTCTAGCACAGTCAGTAATCGGCTGCTCTTCCATGTCTATAAGACGAAATTTCCGTACATCGTGATGATGGTCAACCAATATAAGGCATTCTCAAGCGTTCTATTTGCGACTTTTCCGCATCGCATTTCCCGGTCACGAGCTGCAGGAACGCGTCCAGTCGCCGCCCCAAGCGATACTGCGCCCAAAGCTAATCAAAACGAAATAAACACCATCTCAGACGTCGCACGCGCGTACTCACATAATAATTCTGGTCCTCCTTACGCGTGATCTCCCACATCCTCGATCCTGGCGACCAATGACGTCTATCCGAATCATTCCCACTACACAGCGGATTTTTGAGGCTGAGAGGAGGTACAACGCGCCATTCAATCCCAATTTGAGCATGCGCGCGTGCTCTGAGAAGAGCGCACTGCCATTCTGCTCGTGGAGTGCCTCTGCGCTCACACCGTAGAACACAAGTCGAGCGAGGGGTGGGTTGACGCCCGCAGCAAGAGCCATTACGTCGTGAAGCGTCCGAGGTAAATGGTCAGACTTAAGCCTGGGTGAATGATTGCGGGGTAATGGGCCAGTAGAACAAACGATAGGCCCTTCCCGGTAAGGATAACCGATGACGGAGTAAGATGATGAATCCTGAAGACATGGAATCTCGATTATAGATGAACATGTGACCTGGGTTCTTAGTACCTTCGGGGAGCATAAAAAGCGAGTATCGCGGATACGTCGGGCGACCAGCCCACAAGCGCTAGGCAACCTCCGGAGAACTTCAATCGAGAAAGCGTAATCACTTGGTTTCGCACGTGCAAAGGAAAAAGGTCGTAGTCGTTGGCTCAGGGCGAGCTCAGCGGGAGCGAGCCCCACCTATGGTTGAGTGTGATCATGCAAACGCCGGCCAAGATTTCATGTAAGAGTCGGGTTACGTGAGTCTTCTCGCCGTCGACGTCGGGCTATGCAGCCGCTGATCTTCGTGGGCCCCACCGACGATCCAGTTTCGGGACCGGGACCACGTCAGGTCGGAGATCGTCTGGGTTGTTCTTGAATCGGCGGGGTAGATCAGGAGATCCGAAGTAGCTTGTAGCTGTACGGGCTCTTGCTCCATGCACCGATGGCAGAAGGGCAAAGGGGCAAGGTCGGATAGCTTGGTCAGACCACACGACGACAGCGGGTCGTCGCTGTCGTCATCGCCGATGGACGACACTTGACCCACCCGTCGGTCATCCTTCCATAATCGAGGCGCCTTGCAGTTTATCCTGCATGACGCCCACCAGTTGGTACATGTGGTCAGCCAGCACCCTCTCCGTCGATGTCCCGTTCGCCTGCACAGTATTCTCGGGCGTAAGCGTGGCCATCACCCCCGCGACCCGTACCTACGGCCGCCTCGTCGTCGGATGCGAACGCAGTGAAGAGCAGAAAGTGGACACGCAGGTCGCGCAAGTCGAGCCAGAACCGTAGATGTTTGTACGCTTGCGCCGATGGAGAGGGGCGAGGAACGTGCAGAAAGCGGCTATAAGGCAAAAGTGCACTCAAAGCGCAATCAACTTGCACTCAGCGGCTGCGGGTTCCGCAAGGGGTCGCCAGCGTGATGGAAACGGCTGTGCGCGGCGTGCTCGAGGATGGGGAGACCGTGTCAGTTGGACTTTCCGAGTGAAAGATGCATGCGACCGTTCTTGTCTGGACCGCGACGGCTCCGTGAAGGGCTGCGACTTGACGCGGTCCGTCAAAATTATACGTGGATTATCGATGGGCATTGCGCAAGCGCTGAGGCGGGGTTAGGTTCCCGAAAAGCAGTTTCATAGCGAATTGCGATTTTTGTGGGACAACAATCTCGTTGATCGTGAAAGGTGAGTGCGAACGTCGCGACGCACTCTACTCCATATGGAGACGAACTCGCACGATCTGGTCCAAGCTGTTTACACCGACGCCCGTCCACTCTTCGACAACTCAGCCTTCACCTCACGGGATAGATACATCGTCTGCTCCCATTCTGCCTAACTTCGGCGTTACGGACAGTGCTCATTAACGCAATGGCAGAGAGCGGAGTGATATACTGTAGCAAGAAATGACCTCAACCAACCCAGACGACCCTGTGCTCACCGCGCTCGACGTAGACTCCGTCGTCTTCCTCGCCTGACACCGCAATCGCCGTCAATCGGATACACCATCGTGCCGGCTTCGTCCAGTTCTTGGGTTTATGTCCTAGCGAAAACGTCCTTTGAGTGCAGCTAGCGATTTGTGAGGAAATGGACAGGTACTGTAATCGATTCACCACTTGTTGTCGTATTCACTTCGACCAAAGCTTGCGTTTAGCATTCAAGTCATCCGCATTACGGCAAAAGACAGAATGACGCTCCCCAGCCTCTCCTTCGTCTTTCTGCGTGAGCAGGTGCCAATGACGAGTCTAGCAAAGGGCCTTTGTGTTTATTGTCCCGAGTTCTCATCTGTCCTCCAACCTCTTCCCGCACGTTTATGCTCGTTTCTCAAGAATGATGTGTACATTTGAGCGGGTACACGAAGATAGGCGTACCTTCGTTCGTGTAGAGCAACCGCGGCCAAAGTGTCGGCGCGGGCGGGGCGCGCGTGCGGAGCCGACAGGAAGTGAGAGCACGGATCAGCGCAGGCGGAGGGGCTTGAGTCCACACGGCGTCGGCATCGTTATCGTGGACACTGGGGTGTACACTGATCCAATAGGTGTGGATACAGGTGAGTGGGGCCCTACCTACGTCTATTTGGCACGGGGAAATTGAAAGGTGGAGCGAAGGGAGGGGACGCTTCTGGCGCCTGGCGCAGTATTCGTATGCATTTCGCAGATGAAGGGGTAGCGCAGCGGAAGAGGCGTTTGAGTGTTTTATCAAGAGTCTCTCAGCGTTTCGATGTGGCTCTACGGTCCCGCATTTCCCCCCACATCCGTGTCTGACCTTGCTCTCAGGTCAAGCGACTGTCCTATCATCTCTCTCTTTTTCTTTCTCTTCTTTCACTCCCTCCTCCAATTGTTCCCTCACCGTTGCGCTCATTCACATTTCAGAAGTTCAGTCCGATGCGGAAGACAAAGCACTTGAAGTTGAAGCTCTAGCGCACGTGTTGCACAGAGGACACCGCGACGCCCTAGCAGGCGCGAAAGACTTGATGGCTACCGCTCCGGCTACGACACCTGAGCTCTCGATTCCCCTGGTTGCCAATCACTGTCTGCTTCTTCTCATGTCCGCGGTCATGTTATGCATTACCCTTGAGACATCCTCGTCCTCTAAGTTCTTGACTGCGATCATTGCTCACGCTTCTCTGCTCTTCTTTTCCCTCCCATCATCGCTATTTCCTATCTTCGAAAACGAACAACTTTCAGAAGTGGTCTTCTCGAGTGGTCTTCTCAAATTACATCAAAAGCAAAGTCACCAGTACTCTAAGTCTTCAGCGGATCGCTCTGATAACCCCCTTGACTAGTCGCTGAGCGGGCCGCAGGCGGTGCATACTTATCATATCGTATGGCGGAGCCTCGTCTGGGTTTACACATGCTCAAATACCGTTTCGAACACCGGGTTTCTCTCTTTTCTTCTGTTCGCTTTGTACGCGCATAAGCACATCACTTAGAGGTAAAGCCTGCCTACATTCGTCGATCTGGCCGTCAGTCCAACGAGCTCGACCGGGCGACCAGCGGCAGGGAATGTTCTTCGCTTTGTCCTCACTCAAATTCCTACTTGCATACGCACAGAAAGAATGTATTCAGTAGCAATAGAAACGTAGCAGTAGCTTTCAATACAGATGAGATGTGCAACAGTGTACATGTACGTGAGATGGAGGAAAATAACAGGGGTACGAAACGGACGGATGGGCGGAGATGGACAACAGAAAGAGAAGAGAAAAGAGAGAAAAAAGAAAGCGATCAAGAACATAAGAGCGATGAGAGAGGGAGATGGGAAGACAGCGAGAAGCAAGTCCAGGTGATATTTAGCGAAACATGATTAGAAGAGACGGAGAGGAAAGTGAGTAAGAGAAGGAGGAAAGAAAAAGAACAATGCATGGAGAGCGGTTCGACACAGTTGATGGAGGTTAGTTCTACAAGAAAAAACCGGCTTACGCGTGCGCGGGTGTGCATACATAAATTGATGGGCGGGTCGTTAAGTCGAATCGATTTGAGTTGAGTTGAGCAGGGCTTGAGTGGGAGGGAGTTCGAAGTTGTGGCGATAGGCTTGAGTCGGGAACAGTCAGGATTAGATAGCCGACCAGGATTACGGTGATACGCACAGCGCTAGTCGAACGAGTAAGGAGCAAGCTAGGGCTGTAGCTGTGTGCTAACACTACGCGCGAGCAGGATTCGACGTCTCCAAGAGCGCCAGTCACCGGGGCCTCCGCGCCGAAGACATCCGCAAACTCGCACGTCCCAGACACAGGCGGCACGGATACAGGAGCGGGCGCGGAGTGCTCGAGCAAGCCCAGCAAGCCCGAATACATCCCCGTGCCCACAGTCGCACTCGCACCGGGGCTCACGCCCACGTCCGCGTCCACGCCCATGCTCGCGCCTAAGTTGGTTCCAAGACCAACGCCGGGAGACGGAGCGGGCACCGTCGCAGCTGCTGCCCCGCCTCATTCAAAATCCCGACCCACGCCCATGTCGACAACTCATTCCGACACTACTCCCGTCCGAATCCGAGTCCGACATTGGTGCCGGCGCCTATCCCCACACTGACACTGAACTCGAATCCAAGCATTCCGAATAGTACGTTGTCCGGTAGCGGTCGCATCTGCCCTGCGTCTTGCATTGAGTGCAGGGCTGTGGGTATCACGTTCAGTTGCACTGGTGCCGGTGCCTGCTCGAGTACGTGATCTGCTCCCGTCTATTCCACCGTCCTCGCCGCGTTCAACCACATAGCGCGTCCCCCATCGCTGCCAGGCGTCCCAAGACCACGTACAGGCTGCAACGGTTCGCGCACAATCCCGGGAGATGACTCGGCCATGGCATCGTCGGATACGCATTCAGATTCGCATATGAAGGATGCACAGAGTCCACAGGGGAAAACGACGGCGGAAGACACGAGGGTGATGGCGTCGGCGGACTGGAGTAGCGGCGAAGGAGACAAAGCGCTAAACGCAAACTCATGCCCGCGCAAGTCATCTGCCTTTCCTGACACTAGCGCGATGTTCAAATCCACACAACGCTGCGGCTTACCGTCCTATATAGCCCCCAACTCTAATGCCATCTGAACTTCCAACAAGTCGGACTGGGCGGAAGAAGCAGTCAATTGGCGGAGCGTGAGGGACCAGGACCACTCGTAGAACGTCTTCTGAGATCGTCGTACCGCGCACAGTCGAGCTTCTGCAGCAGCGTGGCGCGGCGCGCGATGACGCCGGGGACAGGACGTGTGGAGAGAAGAGGAGAAGCGGGAGCGTCATGAGACGCGTCGTTCTGGCGGGGTGTCGGCCATCGTCATCCAATCCTCTGGTCCCCAAACGTGGACACGGACGTACGGACGAGGACTTGCTTGACACACGTGTTGAACACATAGAACGCACCAGTGACAAATGCTACTTATTTGCCCGAGCGCGACAACAACCCTGTCTGTGTGTCGGAGACCAACAACACTCGACGCCAGCGCATTTCCACCCGAGGCGATCCTGTTGTCCGCGATAGCGACGGGCTTGACCGTCTTCATGTTACCCAGTTCGAAAGGCACCCGTACGACGAGGCCGCGCTTCTCTCGAGTGAGCGGTGTGGTACGGGCCGACCTGGGTCGGTGGAGCGTGTCACGGAGACGACGGAGCTGTCGCCGGTGTTGACCCGAGGCCCCGCGTGAGAAGCTCCCCGACGATCACCGCCTCGGTGCGTTTTCTTGTGCGTACTCCGAGCGGCTGTCGTTTGATGGTCAGGCTTCTGCGTGCTGATGTAACTGTAACGGTGGTTGAGAATAGAGGGTTAGACTCAGCACATCTGTCACGCAAAACTCCGTTCAACTTGTGTCTCACGCAGCAGAGACAACGGGAGAAGAAACTCCTCCGTCCGAGCACCCCTCCCAGAAAACCGGGCGCAGATGCGCCTTGGGACTAACTCTGGCATTTTTTTCGTCATCCGCGTCCCCCGTCCTTCGGCCCCGTCCCCTCCTGCCGTCTTCGCACAACGGCGAAATACCTGTTTGCATGAG
Source organism: Coniferiporia weirii (assembly GCA_024195185.1). Taxonomy (NCBI): domain Eukaryota; kingdom Fungi; phylum Basidiomycota; class Agaricomycetes; order Hymenochaetales; family Hymenochaetaceae; genus Coniferiporia; species Coniferiporia weirii. The sequence continues at coordinate 12,941 of JAKOPK010000610.1, forward strand.
TGTGGGTCTTTGTACGTAGGGCAAATTTAAGCATCCAGTATACCATATTAGCCTCAACTACAGCACCTTTCCGCTCGCTCCAGGCAAGCCAAGGCCTTACAGACGTGAGGGCTTCGCTGCAGCTAAATTAATAGGGAGGCATATGTATTTATCCCGAGCCACAAACTCGAGCTGAGACGGCCCGGCCCTGGTCGTAAGTGATGTCATCGACACCGAGGCTGTACACCCACAACGATCTTCCCCAGGGTTCACGAAAAAATGCTTCCGCGTACTAATGATACACGTTTGCTATCGTCCTTTGAAAAAAAGAATTCTCAGAGCACTCACGATTCGGAGGCGTAAACGGACAGTAAAATTGACGTACATTGCGCACTTTACCTGTCTGAGAGCGAGTATCAAAATTGTGCCAGACTGCGCACGCATGTTTGTGAGCCTTTGAACAGCTCATCTCAGTAAGGCGCAATACCCTTCCCCTAGTACCAAAGCACTCAATCCTCACAGGCTAACCGTATACTTCAAGATACACCGCTTCACACTTCCGTCATCCCGTCCATCTCCGTCTCCGAGCCCCTCCAGCAGACCGCGCATCCTTTTCATCGTGTGCCACCTCCGACTGACGACTTCGCCGACGCGGCCCATTCCTGCGAGTCGGACGAAAACACTGAGATCGAGTAGCGCCGATGCCGTGTAGGACGTCTTCTTTTGCGCCTGTCTCTGGATGCGAGATTCTGTGAAGGATAGGTCTTCTGGGATCGATTTGTCGAGGTGGTGGCTGGTAGACCTTTAAGCGGTAAGATGTTAAGTGGTTGATGAATGCACAGTGGAGGGAATGGAATATTCGATGATTTATTGTAGGCCCTTTGGCCCTCC
>JAKOPK010000611.1:0-13768 GCA_024195185.1 Coniferiporia weirii
AACTGATGCACGTGCTGATCCGGGACCAGGTCGTCTACTTTGCCCTGTGCGTACCGCACCTCTACGTTTTACCCCACACCACGATTACGCTTACGCTTACGGTTTCCCCCTTTCAGCGTCCTAGCATGCGGCGTGGCGAACGTGATCCTGATCTACGTCGACGAAGGCGTCACGACTGCTGGGGCGATATTTACAAACGCGACTGCACCGTGCATACTCGGCAGCCGGATCCTGGTTAACCTGAGGGAGGCAGCCGGGCGGAATGTGTACGCGAGCGGCCGGACTAGAAGCGGGAGTGAGAGTGGGGCAGTTGTTCTGAGCGATGTGCGCTTTGCGTGAGGGGCGCGAGAACGGGCGCGAGAACGGGCGCGAGAACGGGCAGTGATTCGGACTTTGAGCTTCCAGGGTAGTGGAATAGTATGCGAGCGACAGGTAGGACTTAGGTCAGCCTGGTCCTTCTGTCCTTTATGTTTTCCACGTATTTTGAGAGATCTAGACCTAGTCTTGGACATAGAGATAAACCCCTCCCGGATGGCATTAATCCCGAATTTTGATGCGATACTGTACCTCCGAGTAGCCAAGAATAGTCCGGTCATGGTCTTGTTAAAGCTAACGAAGATAAATTAAAAGGAGACCAAAGACGCCTCCTGCAGTCTACACCGCACAGCCAACGGTGTTGTCCTGTACTGGTGCCTACCATAATTGACTGGTCACCCTCATGCTATTTCGAGAGTACTCTGATACTTAATAAGTATAGGGCCAGCTGCGCTGGCAACACCTGATACCTCTTTTGTATATAAGGGTGTATATTTTTCTTATTCTTAGGGAAAAGGGAGGCTCCCAATACCTAACCTAGACCTAGACCTAGGTTTTAGTAGGGGAAAAGCCAGGTGGAACCCAGCACCCAAAAGTATATTCCTCTATATACATACATGACTTATTTACAAGAGCAATGACTAGATTTATTTAATTTTTGTGTGCACATAAGGTCTGCATGTCTTAGGCAGCACAAACTTCATAATTTAGGGTGTGCACAATGTGGCAGCTTGAATACTGTGTGTGCGGTGTGTAACACCTGCATGTCTTATGTGCCCAAGATTGTCATGAGTACATAGGGATAATTGTTGCTCACAATTGCGACAACGAGTTTCTTGTTCTTGCTGCTGACTGCCAGCCTCATGGTGTAGGCAGAGACTTCATGCACAAGAGCAGAGGCAAGTGTGAGCTGATAGTTCTTTGACAAGGACTCAGAGGTGTTACATTTTTCCTGCACTCTCTACCAACTCCTATCCCCATATGCTTCTATTACGTTCTATGACCTTGTTGTGCTTACTGATCATGTACCATGCTCAGTCATCCCCTCCCATATGCTTCCCTCATGTTCTACTGCATTTCACCAAGCTCCCCTTCCACTCATTTCTATCTCATTCCATAGGTCTATATAAGCTGTACCTCATAGAGCATGTAGCCTTAAGCTTATGCTCTTTGTTCTTACAAGCTCCTTTGCTCACCCCACACTGGGACTCATCGCTCATCATAACCCAACCCTCATAAGACACACCCGCCATATGTGCCTCACCAAGTACATTGTCATCACCATCTTCATAACTCACCTCATCCAACTCAACCACTGTCTCCAACTACACTGCTTCCCCCTTAACCCTCGGGCTTAACAGGAGGTCTGATGTGTGCACATAAGTTTGTCTGTCATATGTGCCAAGAATAAATTGTAAATATTTGTATTCTGGTTTACACAGGAACCTCAGGACATATGATTGATCCTATGCTGTCATGACATAGAATTTGATTACTTTGACATTTGGCACAGAAAATCTGATCACATCAAATGGATCGGATGTGACATAATAAGACCATATATGGTATATGACTAAGGATGATGGCAAATTAAAATATCGGCAGGTCAAGGGATTAAACCCAAGACCCCATGAATATCCCGGACCATGCACAGTAACCACTCAGCCATAAGGCAATACAGAAATTACTTACTTTTAGGCTCTATGTATGCTATATTTAGGCACTTAAGTCGATTTTTACTGGGCTCATTAGCAATTAATACTAATGCAAATGCTAATACACTATCTTCATTTCTCTACCTTACCTCATTTGTATGGGCTATATTAGCTAAATCCTAATCTGTAAGGCAGGATATAGCACTTATTAATAAACAATAAGAGCATATTACATGCTGTTTGAGTAGTAATTAAGGTATTGATCAAGCAGAAGATAGTGTATTAGCATTTGCATTAGTACTAATTGCTAATGAGCCCAGTAAAAATCGACTTAAGTGCCTAAATATAGCATACATAGAGCCTAAAAGTAAGTAATTTCTGTATTGCCTTATGGCTGAGTGGTTACTGTGCATGGTCCGGGATATTCATGGGGTCTTGGGTTTAATCCCTTGACCTGCCGATATTTTAATTTGCCATCATCCTTAGTCATATACTATATATGGTCTTATTATGTCACATCCGATCCATTTGATGTGGTCAGATTTTCTGTGCCAAATGTCAAAGTGGTTGAATTCTATGTCGTGACAGCATAGGATCAATCATATGTCCTGAAGTAATTGTTTTTGGGTACTGGTTTATAAGCTGGAACTCTTAGAATAATAGTGTCCCCCTTGTGCAAAATTACTGTCATGAACTGTCACACAAATTTTGATACTCCGACGGGTTTGTGGTTACATAAATGTAGTGTCAACTACAAAGAGTTTGTTATCTGGGTTCGAAAAAAGGTGCAATGCCAGATACATTCTGTCACCGTTTGTCACCTTTCAAACAATATGCTCTCTCCTTGTACACTGCAACATTCTATTCCACCCAGAACAGTGTATTAGCACACCCTAGCATGTAATAAGTATGACCCTGTGAAAAAAATTGCTGATAGAATGACTTGTTGTGTGAGCCAGTGGCCTTCCAAAGGCTCTTCCTGATTGCAAAATGAGTATTTTGGCAGTGGCTTCACAACAATGCCATATTTTGCTGTGACACTATCATACCCATTTCAAGTAGTTCACCTAGCACCCACATGAAGTTTATTAGCAGTGATTTAGTTGCATGGAAGCTTAAGATAGCAATTTTGTAAGTAGGGATCCCTTTGTAATAGGGGTCATACAATACTAGTAGCGCTTGGGTCTGCTTCCGTGTGGATCCCGTAAAAGGCTTTCCGTGTTGGATCTAGTGTTTTCTAATTCTGTTCTCCAGGCACCTCAAGACTGGAAGACACACCTTGGCTTTGGAGATCTGGCACTCAGCTATGTGGCATACGGGCCACTTCCATGCGTTCATCGGGTGCCTTTGTAATACTCCCTTGTGGGGCCGGAGCTCATATCAACAGCATGCTGTATAACAATCTGCTTGCTTCTATCTGAACGGACATGTGTATCGTTGAGGTGCTGCTCGTTGTGTCATACTATCAAAGGGGTTTTTCTGGGCTGTCTTCTTATGCAACGCCCCTCAACGTGCCTCTTCCGTACAACGTGGTTGGTGAGGTGACCTTACCCGATACGCTCTTTTTGTCTCTTATATACAGTAACGTGTCCATTATGGGTGGTGTCCTGGTTATTATGGACTGGCCCGTTCAGGGCGTGCCAACTTCCTCTCCCTAGACGGGCTTTTTGAGATAAGCAACAAACAAACAACACGTCATATCCGGCCATTGGAGGCTTCAGCCGGTGTATTGGCAAACATGCCTTGTGTTTCCTGGTTGTCCAGCACTCCATGTGCACATGTGTGCATACACTGGCTTCCCCTTTCCAAACAGGCTGAATGGTGTGTACAGTCCACAAAGCATTTTCTTTCAGCCTCCAGGCGACCGAGATAATTTATTCCCTATGATGCTTCATGGTAAATTTCCACTGGATTTGTTTTGCCGATCTGGAGCGGCGGAGTCGCGCTCATATCGCATCTGATAAGATTCCGATAAGATTTCTGCGCGCCATATATCAGATAAACGATAAATGCACTCCGCGATCGGCGCCACCGTTTCAGGAAATTTGCAGGAGTCCTTGCTGTCCACTCGGAGGTCGGGCTCCCCTCTTTCCGAGAACACACTCCTTACGCTCGTATTTGATTCAACAGCGTCTCGACGCACGACCACGCGTAAGTCTTCACGAGGACGCGCATATTTTTCCCAGCACCCAGTTCTTGCCCGTGCTTCGCCAACCTCAAGAAATGAGCCCTCTGGGCCCGGGGTCGGGACTAGAGATACTCATTTATGGTGACACCATCTTCCGGAGGAAGAATCCGCCGTGCAAATCCGAAAAATTATTGTCCTCGTCGGACTCGGGAAGGTATGGTCCGAAGCCAATATACTTCTTTTAATGGCGCGGTCGAGGGCAACCAAGAACACACTTTACACCCCCTTTCTCTTTTCCCTCCCCAGTTTTCGGATCCCTAAGGATGTCTAGTGCAAACCTTCCCGCGACCTCCGCATCCCCACCTGTTACAGCTATGGTTGATGTCTCTCTTGCACGCAGTCTGTTCGACACGGCTATGTTTCCTAAATCCATTTACCTCGTCGTTTGCTTAATTTTCGTGGTCGCGCTTTACCATGTTACTTCAGTCGTCTTGACGTACCTGAAAACTTTATGGGCCCATAGGAATTCGAAGGAATGCGTTACCGAGAAGCTTGAGGAGCAGGTTGGTCCCGGTCGAGCACGGACAGGTAGAAGCGTTGCCCTCAGGCGAATACCCCTCGCCCTGCTGAACAGTGCGCGGATTGCCGCATATCGTACCACTCTCCCTATCGGTATGAACGCACGTCTTCCCCTCGTCGAAATTGTGGTTTCTGTAGCATATCTCTTGGCGATGCTGGTATTCGAGTTCGTGAATGGTACGCCACTCCAATTTTCTTCTCTCTTTTTATTTAATTAACTCGTGGTCCCAAAATTCCGTATATTAATGGTACGCCAGACCCGACCAATTTTTTGGCAAACCGAGCTGGTATTCTCGCTGTGTGTCAGCTGACATTCGTCGTCGCCCTCGCTGGAAAAAACAATATTGTATCTGGTGAGACTTTTCCGTAGTAAAGGAGAGATTTGACTATTTATCGCTACATTTTTAGCCCTGACCGGTATCGGTTACGAAAAAGTATGTCAGCGCTCATGTTATTGCGAGATTCCTGCTGAAATTCCCCATTTTTTCGTAGCTGAACATTCTGCATCGCGCTGCCTCGCGTACGTTGCTTATCTTGATCTGGGTCCACACGTGGGGATGGGTGAGAGTCGTTTCCTCTACTTCTTCTCGGATATCGCCGACCCACCCTCCTTTCCTCAGTGGAAACTCGGGTATGCTTTATACTTTTAGCAATTTTTGAGCGTCTGTTGACTGTAAGATGGTTTACAGACTATACGGAAAACACAGCCTCGGCCATGGGTGGATGCAAGCCGGTTTATTGGCGACCGTTGCCCTGACACTCGCTGCCATTTTAGGAATTAGACAAATTCGAAATAAAGCATACAATCTCTTCTTGGCAAGTCATATTATTCTAGTATTGTACGTCCACTCAGTACGGTATTGTTCGCAAAGTCGTTGAATTTCTCTGGTTTTCCGCAGCATTTTTCTTCTTGGAGGATTTTACCACGTAAAATGTGGTCCGGCGTACGTATCTGATAGTTCCGTAAAACTCTAAACACATGCTAATTCGTACCGATTCCGTTCGGTTTAAAAGTTATCTGGTATATACTTGGCCGCCCTTCATCGTATGGGGACTTGACCGTGCCCTTCGCATTGCGCGTACTCTCCACATACGCTACCTCACTTCAAAATGTAAAGGCAACTCGGCTCTAGCAATCCTCAAGGTCATTTCCCCGGATACGCTTTGTGCAACGATGCGCGTGGCGAATTCAAGACTCCTGAGGTGGAGACCTGGACAGAGCGCATTCCTCTCTGTCCCGAGTGTGTCGTATTTCCCACTCGAGGCGCACCCGTTAACTATCGCTTCAATAGATGAGCCGATCTCTGCGGAAGGAAGTGACGAATTGGAGCTCAAGTTTATCATCCGCACGCGCCGCGGATTTACACGCCGTCTACACGATCATGCCGCACGAGCTGGGGGAATGTGCCAGATTTCGACGTTTATCGATGGGCCATATGGCGAACCACCAGCTTTGCATACGTATCCTACTGTTGTCCTCATGACCGGTGCGTTAATACTCTTTTGCCTGGATGGCGAGTTTGTGTTTTTGCTTATATACTTGAATTCAGGTGGCTCGGGTGTATCGTTCACCTTGCCCCTCCTCCTCGATATTGCACGGTAAGTACAAATTTTGTCACTTGCAGGAGTAGTGAGAAATTTTAAATGGAATTCCTATTCTAGACGCACTCAACGCGATGCGGCCTCAACGTTTTGCAATCGAGTGCTTTTTATATGGTCCATCCGTGAACGAGGTTAGTTCCTTCTTCTCATCATACAGGAGAAAGTGGACGCATACTCACCTGCATGGAAAAGATCATATCGACTGGATTTCTGACGACCTTGCCATTCTCGCGGGAAGTTTGGCAACAGGTCTGGATATCGACATTCGTGTGTTCATTACCGGGAAAGACGATTCAATGCACGGAGCATTTAAAGGTCTTACTGTCCCGACGTTGAGGTCTGGAGATGTCCGAGGTTCTGAAGAAATGGAAACTGTTCCGGTATCTCCTGTGGAGACGACAAAGGAGAAACTTGATTCTGCCGTATCCGAGTCGGCCAGCGAGGACGGCGGATGTAAATCTCGAGTCATGGCAAATTCACTTCTGTCGGTCTTCAGTGGACGTCCGAGTATTGGCGCGATAATCGATGAAGAACTATCTCTGGGAAGTGACTCAATGGGCGTTGGGGGTAAGTCTTTCCTCTTTGTTCGTGTGCCCTTCTTGATTGCACGATTATTTTGCTTGAAGTTTCCGGACCCCAGTCGCTCATTGATGACGTTCGAGTTGCTCTGAAAAAACCACGAGCTGTCGGCCCGATGGCTGTCTTGCGCGGCGGTACCAGTGTCTTTTTGCACGTTGAGCACTTTGGCATATGAAGGACGTAATAGATGCAGCATAACATGAACTTTACATGAACCCGCTACGAAATAGTATGGGCTTGGTGGTCTATTTGGGCCGACTTACAGACTTCCATTAAATTTAGACTATAGATACGGCATAGAAATCACTGGTCAGACTGTTGTCAACTGTAGAATCCATGATCACTTTCACGACGTAATCGGAATTCCGTGGTAGGACCATCCCCTTGTAATGTAGTCTGCACTCGATCGTGCAGAACATGAAGCCGGAGAGGTTCAGGAACATGGTAGAAACAGAAAGCTGGAAACAAGTCGTACTATGTAGCTTCTGGTTTAGCTGATTTCCGGAACATTTTAAAGTTTCTTACGCGTTCGTGTCGTACATTACCGTAAGTACATGTAAGAATACCAAATTCAATATTGTGTGATATGCCTTGATGGCTCGTCTGATTTAACTTAAGCACCCTCATTGCCTGGTCCGAAGCTCCGCTCCTCTACTGAGAATGATCCAACTCCTAGTCCTAAATGCCCGAGGTCACGTTCGAGTGCGAGATATCCACGAGTCTTACAGTATCTCTGGGTCTACCCATCTGTGTCTCCGCAATAGTCGGCGTGACAACCCCTCGTAGATTGAGCATGATGCGACCTCCGATGACATTGAAGCTAGCGCGGAGGACCGGCGTTAGTGATGTCGCAATTCCACCACGGAAGAAAGGGAACGAGACGAGAAAAATAAGGTTTGAAATGCTCAATGCTGCCAAAAAAAGAGATAGTAACGAGAAAATAAACTTGGTTAGTCTGCGTGCCTCATCCTTAGTACCTGGATCCCAGAGTCAGCTTTGATAACTTTTTGTGAGTGTTAACTTGCCTCTAGCTCACTAACCATTGTATCTACACACTTGCTACTTAGCCAGCACGTAGATGTCACAAATCTACATGCCCCCAGGCTGTTTCACACCATGATTGACTTGCTCGTTGTCGTTCAGCAGCCAAGTTAATGCTAAAATATGAAGTTAACGCTAATTAAATAAATAAATTCTGGTAAATGAAGCTACTGCACTCTATTTTAGTTAGTGCAGAGTTAACGCTACGGTTAACGCTAAATAAAAATTCAACATTGAGGTGAACTGACCTTCTCCTGGTTGACACTGGGTTAACGTTACAGTTAACGCTGGATTAACGCTGAGTTAACGCTAACTAAAAAGTCAGCATCAAGGTAGACTGACCTTCTCTTGGTTAACACTGCAGTCGGCACATGATTTTCTGGTTAATGCAGTGGTTAACGCTTCAATTTGACACTACAGTACCAGGTTAACACTGCAGTACCAGGTTAACGCTGCAGTACTGGGTTGACGCTACTACATGTTAACGCTGCAGTACCACATTAACACTGCCACAGATTAGTACTGCAGGTTAACGCCGTAGGTTAACGCTGCAGTACCAGATTAATGCTACAAGGCAACACTAAATACAAAGTAAACGCTACAGTTAACGCACCTTAGTTTATTGTTAACACTCATGGTTAACGCTGCAGGTTCACACCTTAGCTGCTGCTGCTGCTCGCCCACTCGTCAGTCCATGCGTGCTACGGTGTTCGCGTGGCTGACCCCACCGTTGTCGACACTTGTGCGCGCAATGTTGCCATTGTCATCGACGAGCTCACGTGAACGCAGTTGACACCTTGTGCATTGTAGTGGTGTATGGTCGTTCATGAGAGCATGGCATAGTACTCGAGCTCAAATTTGCGGAGCGGTGGGCAGTTTCCGGAGATGCACAAGGGGACCTTCTCAGCCTCACGCTGCCGGGAGTCTGGATTTGCACAGGCGTATGCGTTGGCGGTAGTCGGCCACATCGTCATCAACCCTCAGCGCTCACGCGCGATGTCGTCCTCGGCGTTGTCGTCGAGACCGCCCCTGTGCGGTTGGGGATGGGTGGCTGCGTATATAAATAGCTTGTGCGTTTGTCGGTGCATGGCCTTTGTGCGAGCCTGTGCCAAGCTTAAATTTGCAAGGGTGGTTGCTGGCGATGAGTAGGTACTCGTAAGGATGTGGCACGCCTACCTGAGAATGGTGAGTGGGGTGGGAGGAAAGTGGCTGGTGTGCGTGTGTGTAAGGCGGGGAGACTTGCGGATGGGGCAAAGAGAGCGCCTGCTGCAAAAGCAAAAACATAAATGTCAGCCGTCTACATTTTAAACAGAAATAACACACAGAGTTGACGCCCATCTCCCATCCTCCAACTCGTCTCCTCTTCTGGTCCTCCCATTCTCCATTCAGTTCATCACCTCTGCCACTCCTGCTGCGGTGTGCCCTCTTTGCAGGAATCGTCGCGCTCGCAGTGGGGGGAGCGACAGGGAATGGAATGTGCTCGTGTGCGCAGAATTCTGGTAGTAGTGGCCCGAGGACGTCGCCCCAAAAACGTGCAAATGCTGGCCGTTCGCAGGAAGCGCGTGCGAATAGCGTGATGTGGAATACGGGCGTGCGCCAGGGCCTGACAGTTGCAATGACGAGGCACACATCACTGAGGTGGGTGCGTCCATCAGTGCAGGCAGTGCGGGTAAGTTCAGGATATCCTTGAACCCGTCGCTGCGAGGCGCAGCGACGAGCTCTCACTGAGAGTCGGGGAACCCGAAGGCGGGTGCGCCAAGGCAAAAGACGAAACTGTACGTGCAAAGGCGGCATGGGCATCGGCTGCGCGCAGCCCACACGCTGCTTCGTAGCGCTCTAGCTCCGTAAAGTTTACAGTTACGGTGTGGAGTAGGTGAACAGGGTCTTCGCTGGTTCTGTAGTCAAGGGAAGGAGGAATGTAAAAAAGCTGGTATCAGGGTAGACTAAGCAACGAGGACTGACCTTTCCACTCGCTCAGCGCGCGCCTTGGCGCTGAGGATGGCCTTTATGGCGTTCTCGGACACCCCGATTCCATTCCTCTCGGACCTCTCCTTGGTTGGCTCAACACCTGCGCCCGCGATGGTGGTAGTCGTGCCTGGCGACCCAGGGAATGCGCCGCGGATTCTTGCGAGGAGGCATTCAGCGCGTGAAGACCGCTTCTGGGCGCTGTTCAGCTCGCGGCGGAGTGCATCCGCATCTGCGAGGGCGTTGGCTAGGAGGAGCGCACACTGTGTGGGGGTTTCGCAGCCAGACACAGCAGGGCCCGCAGTCGCGGCTGCAGAGGACGCTGAGGCTGTGGAGAGAGGCGGCGGAGAGGCGGCGGCGGCTTGCTGACCCGACGCCGTCGCCGATGCATGCACGCACGGGATCTTCTTGATGGTCGTGCGTGCGCCTTGTTCTTATATCTCCAGCTAATATCCCCTGCATCACCGGCCACAAGCTTGTCGACGCCGAAACCCGTATTTACGAAAGCGTTCACAAATGTGTTGGCCAATTGTTCGCCCTTGCAGAATCGAGCTGCCCGCACGCAGCGGTCGACACTTGCACGTCGTCGTCGACGAGAGACTGCCTGTGCGTGGCGGCGTCCTCGTCGACGCTCGCGCGCAGGGTCGTCATCAGCATCGTCGTCGATGGGACCGTCGCTGTGCTTCTGCTGGCGTGGTGCAGTGTGCGAGTAGGGCAGAGCCGCCGTCACGTCGCTCTGAATGGGTACGTACGAAGAGCAAGTTGCTGGGGTCAGAAGGGGTGCTGCATCCTTGAAACTCAAAAGTTGAGACGATCTTCTCGAGTATTGCCGTCATTTTCTTGCTATTGGGCGAGACAGCAATATGAAAGCGATAACGGCAGACAAATCGCTCCGGAATTGTATGAGTCAGGAGTGTAAAGCCGTTGATAGCGGATGGCAGGAATGCGCCACTAGACTTGAGTTCCGGTGGACCGTCTGGTGCGATCGCGCCGAACATGTGCAGTATCGCATCCATCTTTCGCGTGAAGTCATGCTGTGTGTTGCCGGACGACGGGACTTCGATTAGGCCTGTTGCTTGCTGTGGAGACACCTCGATTTTGCCAATGCACTGGAAGCTCGTTCCAAATTGAACGAGGAAGTCGCCAAACTTCCTGTAGATATCTTTTTTGTCGAGTACCACGTCTGGGCGATTTGCATTGTTGGCATTAGACACGGTCGGTGCGGCTGACGCGTTCGAAAGTGTCCGAGAGCAGATGACCCCCTTCTCGGCGTCGCCCTGTAGGTGAGTGCAAGTAAAAGAGTTCCCACTTATGTCCGACTTTAAGACGTCCCGCCTGAGACAAGAAATATAGGCTTCAATATTTTCATATCAACGCTGGATGATCCGGACCGCCTCCACAGAAACAAACATGGCTAGTGCCGCTGCGGGCACAATGGGCACGCCGTTGAGCGTGTGCTCCTTCTCCAGGAGTGGCCCCAGTTCCTTGCCATTTTCCCAAGACTTCGAATATGCATCACTGTCAAGCGGACTCCTTGATGAACCAGTCCTCGAGGGAATGATAGTCGGGTAGTGACGCTGCTTCTGCCACGGGTATGTGGGAATCGCAGTTTTCTTCAGACCCACACGCTGACCCACATAGAACTCCTCGAAGTTGGGCGTGGACCCGAGCACAAATAGCGTCGCCATATTCTGCATCAGTGGGGAGAGCGAATTTGTCACAGGCCTGTCGCAAACAGAAGAGACAGCCATGTCGCCTGACGTCTGGGTGATCGCGTCTTTCAACAGATGAGCGATCACGTTCTGAGGTCCGACGTCGAGGACGACTTGACACTTGCTCTCCATCAGGAATTCACATGCGGCATCCGAGAAACGAATGGGTTGACGCGCCTGCTTGACCTGTTGAAGAACTATTAGTCATGAAAGAGTTACGAGACAAAGCTGATTACCCAGTAATCCGCGCTCAGATGCCCATCGGACTTTAAAGCCCGGCCTTCGACACTTGAGTAATATGCAATATTCGGCTTTCCGATGCTATCTCCAAGGCGCTCGAGACAAGAGCGGCGTCGATGCACTGACTGTGGAAGCCTAAGGTACAGATTATAGAAGTGAAGTAAAGATTTGTAATAAAACAGTAGACCTTGGTTCACGGGGAGGATTGCACCCTTGATTGCCTTCGCTGTTAGATCATCGACAAGCCTTCGTACCAATTGCGCGTCACCAGACACGACATCCTGCATGTCCGAGTTGTAAGCGGCAATAGAGACAGTCTTGCTTAGACCCAGCGCCGCTATCCGCTTGTTTATCGGTTCTACAGGGGCACGAAGTGCGGCCATGAGTCCTCCGTCTGTGTGTTCCGGACGCATGGCGTTCGCCCATACAATGGCAAACTCAAGCGCGGTGCTGAAGTTCATGACTCCCGTAACCACTATTTTTGTCAAAACACAATTAGCTTAGGACGAGGACAATCGTGGGGATAGACTCGCCTGCAGCCGCAATCTCTCCGAGGCTGTGTGCGAGTATAGCGCTCGGCCGGATTCCGATGGAGCCCAGCCATTGCACCATAGCACACTGGAACACGAATCACCTGGGATAGGTGTGCCTCGTTAATTGTCCTCGTCTTGTCTTTGTCGTTAGCGGTCTTGATTTTGAAAAGAAGGGGCTTCAAATCAATGTGAAGCAGTTCACCGGCCTGGCGCGCATAGTCCATCAAACAATCACAGAAGCGTTTGTCAATGTCCGCGGGAGCACGGCCCATGCCTTGCCATTGGGAGCTCTGACCAGGGAATGCGAACGCGACACGTGGCTTCGATGCAATTGCAGAGATCGGCTCTTTCGTTGCTGAAGAGATGGTTTCTTCGATTTGGGATACAAGGTCTTTTAAGGACGTGCAAGAACACGCAACCCGGAATCGGTAGTGTTCACAGCCTACGCAAGCCGTGTAACAGATATTGGCCAGGTCTGCCTCATCGGCACTCTTGCAGCATGTGCCGGGCACGTAAATATTCAAGCAGCGCCTTCTCCATCTTAGCGCTGACGACAAACAGATACGACGCCGGACGGATGGGGGGAGCACCTGCAGTCTTCTGGACTGGAGAGGATGCCGGCTCCAGTGATTTTGGTGGCCGATATTCCTCAAGGATGACAGCGGCAATGGTCCCTGTCCAAACGACCTGTAGGTTCTTCGTCAGCAGGGAGATCTCGCCAACGCCAAATTTAGACATACAGTGACAATGTCCCTAATAGCAGTCCTTCCTTCCTCCGACAAACTGTTGCTTCATGTGATATGTGGAGCGGCATGGTGCTTGGATCAGTCCTCGGGCTGAGGTTTGTACCGTCAAGGTGAGCAAGTCCAGGCATAACGCCATGCTGGAGAGAAAGGAGGGCCTTAATAATGCGACGAGGCCTGCGGCACTTTTGGTGTGCCCAAATATATAGTTGTCCTTATTGGACAAAAATGCTGGTTGTGACATGTCAATTGGGGTTAGGGTTGTCTGGTGTAATCCCACCATTTGCATAAGCGCGAAGCACTTTGACTGAAGAGGTAGAGTGATAGCAAAGTACAGTTACACAATCTGTGCAACCTGAGCTTTTGAACTGAGTTCTCATCAGTGCTATTTGCAGCTCTTTTATAGCTGAAGATTTGACTACGAGTTTTTCAACGAAGTCGAAAAACAAGAGGGCACTACAACACTGACTAAACTCAGTGAGCTAATGGAAGTGCTCTATCTCTGAAGATGATTAATTTCTCCGGGTCATTTTTATGTTAGGGTTAGGGGGGAGTACTCCGAGCAAAGCGAGGAGTATGACTTTGAGGAAGTGTGGTGAGGCGACTTGCAGACAACTGGGGGATGCTTTCACATCTCCATCCGAGTTTCGCCTTTATGCTCTTCAGGCCTGCTTAG
>JAKOPK010000612.1:0-13721 GCA_024195185.1 Coniferiporia weirii
ACGAGATGCGAGACTGCCGCTGGTGGGGGCGACGTCGACGACAACGGCGATAGGGACGCAGGCGCGATCAAAGCATGGCATGTAGATAGCAGAAAGAGAAGAGGGGAAAAGAGGGCGTCGGTTAGCGGTCGTCTGGTTGCCTGGGAAGACAAATGGATCAGAAACTTACAAACGCGTCTTTCGTCTATTACGCCAGAGACAGCACCGTGTCGCCGGCTTGCTCCTTTCGACCAACCGAGCGACGTGGAGGGAGTTCACGGCGACGACGACGGTCTCATCGACGGGAGACGACGATGAGAGAGACGAACGGAGGAGGAAAAGAGAACACAAGAAGGCGAAGGGTCGCGTACGGGTACCGCCCACGGCACCAGTAAGTACCAACAGTGGGTGTGCCTAGTTAAGACACGTGTCAAAGTTTATCTCCATTCTGGTCGACCCACGAGGCAATTAATAATTATATGTATG
The DNA here is from genome assembly GCA_024195185.1 of Coniferiporia weirii. NCBI lineage: Eukaryota > Fungi > Basidiomycota > Agaricomycetes > Hymenochaetales > Hymenochaetaceae > Coniferiporia > Coniferiporia weirii. Next base: position 466 of record JAKOPK010000612.1, read on the forward strand.
ACCTTCCAGAAATCAATATTTGTATTGGTCCCCTGGATATGCTCTTTTTGAGTCCGTCCGCACTACCAGCAACTTCAGGTCGTCCAAGCTTCTGCTCTCTCGTCGGCGCTGTCGATCATGATTCGCCTGCACCTCGAGCGCAGGGTCCCGGCGGCGACAAAAGCAATTTCATGTTCGCTCTTCGTCCGCAGGGAAGTTTAGTGGGACGCTGTTTATGCACCATTACTCAGCAGCGAGAAGCATCCATTCATATACCCGTACAACTCACGGGAGCTCTCCCAGCAGCACCATGAGCTCCAAGGGCCTCCTCCTCGTCTTCGCCCAGGTTGGCGACACCCTTCCTGAGGGCGAGTTTCACGAATGGTACGACGAGGAACACATCCCCCTACGCACCGCGCTTCCGGGCTTCATGTCTGCCACCCGTTTCGTTCAAGCGGACGGCAAGGAACCCGTATGGGCTGCCCTTTACGACCTCACTACGGTTGACTACCTGCAGACCGATGCTTACAGCAATCTCGCAAAGACACGCAGCGCTCGCGAGACTAGCGTGTTGGAACAGATACAACTCCTCGAACGGCGTATCTATACACTGAACGAGGATGCACCGACGACGGTCAGCGCGGATTTTACGGGTGTCAAAGAGGGATCTACGCTCGTTGCCGTCTCCATCGACGTTCCGCCCGAGCACGAAGCCAACTTCAACTCGTGGTACGACACAGAGCACGTCTCTCTCCTCAGACTGGTTTCCGGCTGGCAACGGTCAAGGCGGTTCATTCTCACGGAGTCGGGCGCGACTGGCGTGTTAAACAAGTCAAGTGATTACAAACCGCCACCCAGGTTCCTCGCGTTGCACGACTATTCAAGTGCTGAGGGCCTTAACGGCCCAGAGTGGAAGGCTGCAACATCAACACCGTGGCGCGAAAAGGTCTTCGCGAATGTTCAGAACATCGAAAGGCGCGTTCTGAAGGTATACAAGACGTTTGATTAAATAATTTGGTTAGTTCAGACTGGTAATCTCCCTGGCTCTAAATTTGGGTGAAACGTGGTCACTGAAGAAAGAAGCTTGCTCTTTAGGACAAATCGTCAGAAACGCGTTGAGCGGATTATAGGAATGGTGCTAAGTGTGTAAAGAAATGTAAAACAGAGCTATGAATATAAATACTGTCCTTGCGTGAGGTCTTACCGAGATGCGATCTGCGTATCGGGGAGTTCTCCTCTATCCAAGACTTGCCCACATATCCTCCTGATCACGATCGTCGGCGGGCGGCGGGGCAGGCTTCGTTGCTTTTGCAGGTGGATGAACGAATATCCGCTCTTCTTCGCCCCGTTCGTCAAATAGAACAGTACTGCGGCCGAGAGGCCGCGTCAGCTCTTCTTCGGCGTCGTCAGGCAAGTCGAAGTCCAGACTGAAACCAGCAAGTCGAGCCGCCGATAGGTCAATAGGCCGAGGACGCGAGAATATTGATTGTCCGGACCTTTGATGTTAAGCTCGTAAGATGGCGGACGAGAATCGAAAGTGCAGGAAATACATACTGTCGCATTACAGCCGCGAGACGGATGAATTGCAGTACATTGCGTGCAACGAGGAGAAGCGTGTCGAGAACCTCTTCCTCTTTGCTTGTAGACCCACATCCAGCGAAGACAATTGTGAGCACAGTTATCACGCAAAAGGATGTCAAAACCAAGTCAATGACGTTAAAGGGCGATTTCCAAAATTGCTATTCGGAAAGCGACGGTAAGTACTTCGAAAGGGCGACCAGGAGTGAAACGTACCCGTCCGAAAGCCACGAAACGTATGCCCACTTCAGCAATCATGGTGGTGTTAATTATAATTTCCAGAATGTAAAACGCGAGCCCTGGGCATCCATCCTGCAGACTGAGGACCACCGTCGTAATGGACAGCGCAGCCATGGCAAGATACAGGAATATGTACGTCCGCGAATGGACGAAGCGATTCGCTATACCCCGCGTGATCTCCTTTCGAGTAAGAGCATAGAGGGAGCGCGTCGGGCTGTAGAGCGTACGTTAAAAAGTTGAGCTAACAAATAGATTGTTGCATGAAGTAGGAAATACTAACACTGGCTGAATAGTCTGTGGCTGCTGTAAGGGATCTCGCTCGCCAGCTTCGATATCTCTAAGAGACTCGTCCAGATCGGCTCCTGGTTCACTGTTTGAGTTCATTGTTCCATCAACAACGGTACGAACAGCGCGAAACAAAGCCAAAGGAATCGGAAAGGATGCAGCAGAAGACGCGATTCTTAGGTCTGCACACTTACGCAGCACCCGCTGTGAGCCTGTGCCCGCAAGGCGATCATTCCTTTTCTGGATCGCTACCAAACACACTGCTACAGCAGTCACCGTGACCGGTTCGAGGAACTCAGCCCCTGCACTCCCGACGTCGCCTGCTGTCTCTCTCGACATCGTCGATTTCCTGTTTTCTGGACTACCCACAACCTACTGGAAAGCATTACACAAGTGAATATTCGTCAAAATGGGTGGAGGTGACTTGAATATGAAGAAGTCGTGGCATCCGCTCCTGATGAAGAATCAGGAGCGGGTGTGGCTCGAGGAGAAGAAAGCTGTAAGTATACATGCTTGAAATGTTTGGCGTATTTCTTATTCATGCTTTGAATGTAGCTGGAGGAGAAGAAGAAGCTGGACCAACTTCGTAAGGAAAAGGAGGAGGAGCGACAGTTACAGGAGTTGCAGCGTCTACAGGAGGAACAAACTGGGAGAAAGCGAGCTGACAAACTTGAATGGATGTATGCTACCCCAGCTACGGGGAGCAGCACCAACAAGAATGACTTGGAGGACTATCTGCTTGGGAAGAAAAGGGTCGACAAACTACTGACAGGTGACGAAAACGAGAAGGTACGCCCTGCTCCTTTCTCGCACATGCCCATCACTAACATGTCGTCGTATTCACGTAGATTGGTGCGGCTCATAAGAACTTCATAGCCGTTCAGAACGCCAACACAGCTCGCGACATTGCTTCAAAGATTCGTGAGGATCCACTTCTCGCAATCAAACAACAGGAGCAAGCTGCATACCAGGCCCTGATGACCAATCCTCTCCGCTTAAAGGAAATGCAGCTCAGAGCTGGTGTCATGGTCAAGACTAAAAAGGAGAAGAAGGAAAAGAAAGATAAGAAGTCGAGGAAGGACAAGTACAGCGATGTCCATCGCCAGAAATACTCCCGCTCGCCTTCGCCTGATGGTAGATATACGGAACGGCGTGACTCTCGTTCCCCACCTCGCGGACACCTACGCGGTCGCAACGAAAGGAGTGGGAGCGGGACCCGTAGCGCGGAGCCCAGGCGGAGATTTAGGAGCAGGAGCAGAAGTTTCGACGGACATTTCCGAGACGACAGTATACGACGAGTCAGTGACGCTGAGCAACGTCGCAGCAGGAGATCACCGGTTCGGTTTGACAGGGGGCGAGTGTCGCGATATCCCGGCTCGAATGAGACATCTTCGGAAGAGCGGCGGCGGAGTAGGAGTCGCAGCTTCGAAGAAGGGCGCAGATATTCGGATGTGTACGACAGGAAGCGCAACAGGAGCCTCACGCCTCCAGTTTACAACAAGCGAACGCGCATGTCCCCTCCTCGGCACGTTAACGACCGGCCACCCGCACGGCCTCCAGCGGACGGCCCTTCTTCAAACGGATATTCGACTGCGGCACAGGATCGTGCGGCTCGTCTCGCAGCTATGTCTTCCAACGCGTCTTCGCTTACTAGTGAACGAAAGGAGCGACTCACGAAGCTCCTCGCTGAGGAGAAAGCCGAGCTCGAAGCCGAAGAGAAGGCGCGGACGAAATCTGGTGGCATGGGAAGCTTCTTGGGCCAAGAACAGAAGAAGGTTTTCAGTGGCGCAGGTGGAATAGAGGAGAGGATCCGGAGAGGGAGGGGTGGAATGATTGCGGAAGTGGATTGACATGTCGTATCTTTCTGATGATGTTGTCCTTGTATTATACACAGTTGCGATCAACGTTACATCGCATGTCATCTTATGCTTTCCGAGAAATTGCTAACAAAGGCACTTAAGTCCGTGTATACGAGTCATTTAAAGATTGATCTAGGGTTGTGTAAAGGGGGGAGTAGGAAAGGCACGTTCCGTCAGTGTCAGTCGTTTAGGGAAGGCTCAAGGAACGCCTCAAGATAGGCCGCATGAAGAATTCGTTCTTTTTTCGAAATGCGACGCTACCGGCTTTCCCGAACACCCTCGCTTGTCGCGTCAGATAGAATGCCTACCAGCGGGCGTTAGGATGCATGCGACGGAGGAAAACGGAATAAAATCACCTCGACGGATTCATCAATGCCGCGGCGCGGAACGGCGACGCTTGCCGCTGCCCCATTCAGTTTAGCAGGCGCGCAAGATAGGACGTCGGTGACTTCTCGTCCGGAAATCTCATCTTCTGCCCCGATAGTCTGCGAAACCAATTCAGCGCCCTCATTGAGCCAATAAGCAATTGGAGTAGGCTAGAAAATGTCGTACAAAGTCCGACCCGATAACAAGACCCGTGTTGTTGAAAGTAATTTGGTTGATGGACTCCTGTTAGCAAAGACGGGGAGGCGGGTAGTAAGGACCTACGTCTCCCCAAAAGAGTCAAAGATGGCGCTCACTGTACCCGCCGGGGTATCGGCGGCTATGTGGATGGTCTCCGACCCACCGTTAAAGGTTGCCGTGCACTGACGGTACTCGTGTGAGTGACTGCTGGGGAGAACGACGGGGTAGGAGTCGTTCTGTTCCGCAGCCAATGATAAAGACGAGTATTTCGGCAGGGCATTAACGTCCATTGCAGGAGTGCGACAAAGGGGGGGAATTGGCTAAGGGGCAGCGGATAGCTCGACGGTTCTTAAAGTGCACAAACTGACTTCGGAAGGAAAAGCGCCCGTTTGACACTGGTCGATAGTTTTTCGACTCTCTCCATTCCTCTGTTTCGTAACGGGACAGGGTAAGCGTGAGGAGTACGGAGGATGAGTTTGGAATGCCGTCAAGCAAGCGCGAAGAGATCTCAGCACAAGCTGCAGGTCCGAGAACGTAAAATCGCCACGTTTGCTGGCTGTGTAATAAATGTCCCCTCATTTACCTGCGCGTCCAATTAATAGAACCGCTTCATTCTTCTGTAAGCCTCGCGCTGCCTGCCAGTACTTGCCGTCCAGTGAATTGAATAGAACGGCGAATTTCCCGCGCCTCCGAGTCAGCCGGCAGACAGCCGTAGGGCATGACTAGTACCGTTCTGCAGGTATGAGGCACAACTTGCGTGTGTCGTCTCACCGGCAGTCCTGGCAGGTCTGGGCCACTTGTTTCGTCGCCAAAGCGAGAGCGTATGTGAGCATAGGAGACAGCGGGTACCTAGGCATGACAAAAAACGGTGCGGTTCAGCGGAGAGGTCAGGGAAGGGGTTGTAAGTCTTCTTGCTTTCATTACAGCACTCGCGAAAGACAGCATGATGATTATTGATGATGACCGTACGCCAGGCTACCGGTAGCTCTCGATCGTCCGTAACTCTCGGATTGCATCATACGATCATACGACCTCCGAAACCTTTCTTTGCAATTCACTTCCGCAGCTTTCCCGGAGTATTCTTTCGCCTCAGCAATTCGGGTAGGATCTCTTTTAATCGTCAGCACTCACTCATACATGGCGACACTCACGCACCTCTATGCTTACACGTGACAACGTGTTCATTACGTAAAGCGCGCTATTTGCATTCCGGGCCGCGTCCAACGTTAACGTTGTTAAGGTTCTGTTGTTCGGCGTTCTCTAACGAATCCCGTCTGTGAAGATGACCCGATGACAGATTTGTGCGCAAAGAACGTGCTTGAACTGAATACGAGCGCAGGAATGCATCAAGGTCCCTTTGTGGCCAGCGATCTGGTGGACCCTCTGCCCTCTGGAATTGATGTGCGACTCTGGCAAAAGTCCCAGATTTCCGCGCACGGCTCGAAATACAGGAGACGGCCCTTGATATTTGCAAAGGATAAAATCTGTGGAGAGAATTTACCAACAACACACCGACGGCGCTATACTCAGCCGGGACGAAGGTTATGCCAGCATAAGCTCACGATAGCGTTCCACAAGAGTGAGCCCTGGATGTTGGTCATGTTCAAGCTGATATCGCGTCAAGACCCCCGAAACTGATTCCGTCAGAAACACTAGCGCTCACTTTTCAGGAACATTGGACAGCATGACACTTCGTCTATTGAGCGGCTCTCGCCATGACACTCGCGCCGATTCCACCCGCCATGAAAATAAGGAAAACCAAAGGCAGATACCGTCTGTTCCGTAGTAACTTGAACGCCGGCTAGAGGCTGATCGGCGAAGACCCACCAAACGCTCATCGTCTAGATCGATGCGTCAATTAATATCCTAACTCAGGGGCTGTCCCAAACTAGAAAGCAGACAATGCTCTGGCTGAAAGTTCCTCGTGGTGCTGGCAGTAGCACTACGTAAGGGACGGAGGGAGCATATGAAAGGCTCGACCGCTAATGACGACCTATGGGCGGGAGCAGAACAATACTTCCCAATGTCCCGAGCGGCTGAGTGACTGGTAGCCTTCTCGGATCAAGATCTCCCGCCGCCAATTGCAGTGACGACTGTTCATGGTCACTACGCTTCTCACGCCTCCCTCACCATTACGCCTGAGCCCCGCAATCCCTGGGGTTTTCGCTCACTATACTATGCCCCCCGCCAAGGGGACGGACGATGAACCATCATGACATGCCTTCACGAGCACTAGTGTTCTACGCCCCCCTGCTTCGAACAACAGCCCCATCCTCATCACCATCGCCCGTTTGTTTACAAAAAAAATCGACCTTGACAAGTCTCAGTATCGCTTTCCGACGGACATTCATGGAGGGGAGGGAGGGGGGTGATTATTATGGCACGTCCTCGATGGCAGTAGACATGTATCCTTGGCTCATCTTTACTTACCTAACTTCCCGTCATTTTTGTGCTAGGGAATCCTTTGGCTGAGGTCAACTATGGATGGCCCTAACTGCCGTTAGAAGACGGTTCAAGTCCTTCGGACGTGACTCCAGCTTCGTGTCCTTCTCCCCCCCTTCCCTAAGTCAACGCAAATTCGACGTCCGATCGTTAATGTCCATGCAGGGCTGTAGGTCACACTCCCGCCATTGTACGCTCCTCTCCTTCGTCGTCTGGCTGTTTTGAACTCACTCGGACGCGTTTTCCCCGCAGGATAGTAGCCCTAGTCATGCGATGTTCGGAGCTTTTGCATGTCTACAAAGATATTGCTTCCGGGCCGGTGGGCATTTTCCAGCCGCTCCTTCACTAAGCTTATAGGTACGGCTCGCTTGTAATAGGCGAATATGACGCGGTAATGTCAAGGTGCGAATGCGCCTCACTCAGTACTGCGAGTTTGCGACGGTTGGGAAATGTCCTTCCTAGATGTCGAAGAAATGTTTTCGCTGCTGCACGAGTCTGAGCTCACGGAATTATTGCGCTCATTTCCATTAGTCTAAGTAAGAATTGTCAAGAGGTCTAAACAAGTGTTCTATGTGGCTACAGTGGCATGCATATAAGATCCCGCGGAGAAAAAGATAGACATATTATCTCTGCTAGTCTCATGATTGTTTATTGCGTTCTGCCCTTCTTCTTCTCCAAGTCGGACCCTTCTTCAAGACCACTTGAATTAAAGGCCAAGTCATAATACAGATCAGTCCACAAATTGTATAGGTCCATCCTGGCCCAATGGCATCGGTGATTAGGTTTATGACCGACACTGCCGCGGCACCCATTAGGCAGCGGACAAGGTTATTCTGGAATCAAAAGCATTAATACGTATGTATTGTCAACTAAACCCTTTTTTTCACTCACGGCAGCAGTAACAGACGATCCTTGCGTAGGGAAAAGATCTACTATGAGTGTCTGTGTGTTGGTCATTAGAGCGACCATTGAAAAGCCAACTACAATACCAACTAGAATCAACAATGAATTGATGTCGTAATATAACCACTCACTGAGGAAGCTAAGAACAAGAGGTCCAGCAATACTCGTTTTTGCCTGTAGACACCAGCCGTAGCCGATGCATGACGCTGAGAAAACGATTATCCAAACAAACTGCGTCTCTAGGGTGGCTTTCTCAATCGGGAAGTCCTCATGAGTGTCTGCCGTAGAATCATCTCCGGGACAATGATTCTTCTCCGTGCCCGCTGCTTTCTTAGCATTCTCGAAGCCCTTCTTGACGTGCGTGTATTGCCAGTCGAGCAACTTTCCCGCCAACACCGTCCCGAAAGCTCCACCGCCTCCAATACTCAGGTAGCATAAGCCTATCTCAGTTTCAGACAGAGATGGATAGGTTTCACCGAACAGCGAGGAGATGGTCGCAGAGACAGCGTAGAATGCTGAGTAAACGATTGCTGTACTAAAAAGGAGAAGCATTAAGTCCGGGGCCGTAAATAGCTTGAAGGGATTAGGGAGTGGTCGCGGAGGCGGTCTCTCCTGATCTAAATCGAGCGTTGAACGCCCGATTATAGGCAAGAAGGGACGGTTCCACTTCTGTGCGGGTATGGATCCTAGCGAGCATGCCAGGTTCAGCATCGTCAGCCACGGAGTAGGGGGTCAATGAAGAGGTCTCTAACCATTTCCGACTAGACTTCTCAAAGTCTCCGGGAAGAACCTTGACTCGCAGGTGAGAAGATGATGAGTGATATTGCATTAATCATCTTACAGAAGCATAAATATTGAGCAGACGCCGGTAGCGATCACCAAGAACCAGAAAATTGACCTGAATCAAAGCAATCTGCACGTCAGCGGCCGCTTGTCATACTGTGAGGTACACTAGCCTCCATCCCAACTTGTCGGCCAGTACTCCGCCAATGACAGGCCCGATGCTAGGCCCGATCTAGATTGGTTAATAATTATCGGACACCAAGAGAAGCGGTCGCAATATTATTCACCATGGGCCCTATGTTCGAGATACCAATATATCCGCCTCGTTCTTCCGGGGGGATAATGTCTGCTATCACACCGGCGGCTAAGGAAACATCCGTTAGTTTGATCCTAGCAAAGTGACGATGCCAGATTACATATTGCAATTGTACTCGCGGAGCCGGCGGCCTGAATACAACGGAGGAGGACAAGGAGCCAATAATCGGATGTTGGTGTCAAAGCAAGACCGACACAACATAACTGTAGGAGGACGAGACAGGCAATAAAGGATATTCTCCGGCCCTTCCGGTCCGCTACCGAGCCCCAGATAGATGGCGCTACAAACGAAGTGTGTCAGGGTGAGAAAGAAGCCAGAAACAGATAAGACTTACACAGGCCTTGGATAATCATATACACGGTCACAGTCAGATTAATATTCTCCACTGATTCGTGAAATGCATTTGCTATGGCAGGTATTGCAGGAAAGTATATGTTGGCTGTCAGCGGGCTAGTTTTCGGTCAATCGACATTAGACGGATAAATTGAACACCAGTGCTACATACCTGAACAGGCCCGCAAGGCCGACCATAGCGATAATGGCCCATCGTTCCCAACCTAAAAAGACGCTATATGGCACGGCAGGGGGAGGTTCAAGGACAGCCCCAGCCTGAGGCAACGTCTCTACCGTTGGTCCGGATGGATCTGTTGGTTGCCCGGCAGTACTGGTTGTGGCCGCTGAAACGGCTTCCGTCGACATAAGGCGGAACGAGACAGGTGTGCTTGAAGCACATGCATACGGCAAGGGTCTTATATGTGCCGGTAAGCATTAAGAAAATCATGAGTGCGGTAGGTCAGGCCGACCGTGACTTTCACTTTAGCAAATCAGGGATTGGCTGGGCCCCTTCAGGCTATTTTTACATACCCGTTTCGGACCCGTCGGACGTAACGCGTTATAATTTGTCAGGTCGTAATCAGTATTACTAATATTGACAGTTACTTATAACACCACTAGAAGTATGATTCAAAATTACTTAGCAGCGATATCGCATGACGACTGTAAGAGGAACCTGTAGCAGGATGTACATACTTTTCACAATTGAAAGACGGTAAAGACTGTGTTATTACCAGCCAAATAAAGCCGTTATTAATTTCTCACCATGATATCGAAGACTGGGCAACCTCATCGTTAAGCCTCCCTTGATGTCACTTCCCCCATATAGTCCGAACGGGGACGGGCCTCAGACGATCTTATCAAAGGCTTACTGAGACGGATGTCCTGAATTTGAATAGAACCTCATTTGAACTTTTGAGAGTACCGTCCCCCGGTTCGGTGAAGAGGGGGACGTCACGCAACTCGGGAATACACTGACATTCGGGTTGAGCAGACGCCGGAGACAGGGAAAGAGTAGGAGGCAAAGCTATGCCCTCGTCTTCTTCAGCAATCCGACGTACCATCTCGAAAATATCGGAAGTCGGGAACCTTCCTAAACCCTTCCACTCGTCCTCAAAACGGCAATCAATGATTTCTTGAGGAGGGATCGGCCAGACTCAGAAGAAGAGAGTATTCTTGCCGTACCAATGCCCAGCCGGGCTCCTCTCTTTGAAGTGCAGAATTGCCATAGTCGATGTCAGAAAGCAAAAGAACGGCCAGTTGATAAGTGTTACGCGAGACCCAAGGCGTTTGTTTTTAAGAGAAAAGGAGGGCCGTTGAGACGGCGGGTAGCCACTGTTCGTATCGTTGTGTCGGAAAGGACGATAGCTGGTACGGCGGAGAAAGGCGACAAAAAAGCGCGTGCCTACGTGAAGAGGGTTGACGAGAAGATACCGTAATAAACGCGAGACTGAGAAGGGAAGACGGGGAGGTGGAGGTGGAGAGGTTGTCCATGAACCGCAACAGGAACTCCTATGATAGGAGCCAAAATTAAACTAGGAGAATTGGAATAGATTCTTCTCGACTCGGTCTACCGCAATTCTTCCCTTTTTACGCACGTCGCCGATCACATTCGCATCAAATTACGAATGTACATGTCCTAGGATTCAAATATAGTTTTCCGGATCCAAACGTCAAATTTTAGGTCGGGAGCGCCATCGAATGGAAGGTATGGAACACGAGGTGCACATGTAGATAGCGGCGTTCACCAGCACACTGCGGCCGATGATGAGCAAAGGTACCGTGGGTGAAGGGTAACCGGGATGACGTGAAAGCGGGTTTTGAAATGCTATGGTCGCGCTTTTAGGGACGTAGTAGGTCTTGAGTGGACGAAACTTCTTGGTGCTTCCATAAGCCAAGGCAAGATCTTGAGGGGAAGCATCAGCGATATTTCCTCCTTTGAGTTGCGCTACTCCTCTTTTTTTGGAAATTTCCCTCACTAAACTCGCCCTAGGTGCTCATTGTGCCTGTTTGAAGTCAAACCCACTGGCTAATGACCTGGCTTTGTCTTCGCCATGGTCTCTTTGCGTGCCGAATTTAGGACGAGAGCTTGATGCTCACCAGCTCTTGCCTTTGTGCCCGCACTCTCCCCCATCGGACATGCCATCTGCTGGCTCTTGTCCTCGTCTGCTGGTAAACGTCTTCATGATTACCCCGGTTCGATCTCACCGTGACAACTGCAATAGAACAACTGCGCGCTCTTATTCGCGTATTGTTGTCGCCGGTCCCGCCGCGACTAAATTAGGCAAGGTGACTCTACACTTCTGAGTCACTTTAGGCGCCCAGAGGATGCATTCAAAAGTATGTTTCTAAGAAGCCGCCACTGTTTAAAACAAACAAAGCCTTGTAAAAGGGACACTCACTATGATTCCCGACAACATACCCTCCAGTAGGACACCCGTAAATCTCGCCAGATGATGGAGGAACACCATGAACAAGAATAAGAGAAAGAACAGGATCAAAGCAGTTTCCGTTGCCGAAAGGTTTCGGTGAAGAAGTCGGAGGAACAAGAATCATCATCGTCTGGTCTGAAAAGAAGCCTTAATTGATAACGAGAATATATCAATGCAATATGAACCTGCCTCCACCTACGCTGTCTGTGAACAAGGAGTCAACTCTGAAGTCGACAAGCCCTTTGGAATACTGGCGAGAACTACAATCGAAAGCAAAGGCTGGTTTTCCAAGCACTCCGTATAACCGACGGCATAATCCCTAGCTTCTGAAAATTTGTCTCGTGCTTTCCTAGACGAGGAGATGGAAAGTAACACGGTCTGGGATATCTTGAACCAATCTGAGCAAAGGACCAATTACTTTGCCCTCAGGATTTACAGAACACACGTTCGAGCTTGTTCAGTCGACCTCAGGAACTGTGCAGTGGGAAATGACTTACTTAAAGATAAACGCCGCCAGAACCCTCTCAGTTCCCTCTCCGCCAGTAGGTCGAATAACCACTTGCCCCACGCCTAAAGCCCTCTAGCGAAGTCGAAGCCATACTCTTCGGCCTCCTGAAATCCCTTGTGTGAATTGTCCATCCCCCATCCGGAAGATGCAGAAGTAGAGCTAAGGGTGGGGTTTTAGCAAGCCATGCGTCGTTTCCGGTGCCAATGCGCGTATTCTCCATATTCAAAATTTACCGGCGGGAAGGACTTTGGTCAATTGAGGAGTAGACCTTAGAATGGATGCGACATTGACGAATAGTGCGCAGAAGTATGTGAGTACTGATTTTTGTTGCGGGAAGCCGGGAACCAGTCACGGAAATGGAGATGGGCCAGATGACCAACTACATGTACTAGTATTGGTCGTGACACACGAACGTCAGATGGCGTTACATACGTGCTGTTGGTCGCTTTGGGCTCAACTACGACTAGCATGACTGTTCGCAGACTCTGGCTACTCGACTGACTTCGCCTGGGAACTGGAATTTCGCGAGACCACAAAGCCGGACCGACCTACGACTAGAATTTCACACAGCCCCGTCTCTGCATACACCGTAACTAAAATCCGAAACGCCAGCGGCTCTATTGTCCATGTCTGCTACTGCGTACCAACCAGCTGCTCTTTGTCCTGTTGCGCGTGGTCATGGTGCTTTCTTCCACCGACATGCTTTAAAATTACCAGACCAAGATTACCAGGCGCACGCCGCCAGATCGATCGGGCCTGCACAGCTCTCCATGACTGCAGTTGGATCTTATTTCCCCGCTTCTCCGACTGCCACTGCTTTTGAGTACGAGCTAGACGTATGTGAGTAAGGTAACCGGTGGTCGGGGACCGTCAGCACACCGGCTTAAAAAGTTGTACATTAATTCAAAGACAATCTCAGCTTCCAGATGATCAACGATAAGTCTTTGGGTAACATGCCCCGCCCTTAGGTCACAAAGTTCTTGACGAGGCTGGAAACAGCACCGAAAACACCCGAGATTAGGTAGCCCCTATCC
>JAKOPK010000613.1:0-13707 GCA_024195185.1 Coniferiporia weirii
CCATCCACCATGACCAGCTCCCTTCTTAACCCCCTCTACATGCATTTACTACCCTAGATTTTATCGATTGGGTGACCATGTCTTGTACTTGTACTATAGCGGTATATAAATTGAGAATCAAAAAAAAAAAAAAAAACCGTTCACACGCGAGTTGATTACGTATGCAAAAAATTAAAGGGACAGGCTGGGCCTGGTGGGGGGGCAAAATTCCGTGCGGTCCTTTCGCTATATTCGCTATGCAACTATAGCTATTAACGCCAGCGGTATAACTCTGCGAAAAAAGAATCGGATGCAGGCAAACTAAGAGCAAAGGACCAGGTTGCGAAGCGCTTAGCGGCCCGGTGCAAGTTTTGCTTCTCATGTATGATGCCATCATTAATTTGCAACCGCGGCGTCGACCGCGACTCAGGTCGATTATATCGGCCTTATCGAATTCATTACATTACCTCGCCCGTGCCCCTCCTCGGAAAGGAACTCTCTCCGATATATTGTGTCAGGTATCTAGCCTCGCTGCCTCACGGTCGTGTCTGATTATACATCGCAATCACTGACTCGACATCGCGTAAATGCACATCGCTTGAAGGCAGTTACAGCCACGCCGACAGGTTCGGCACCGGAGAAATGCGTGTATGTATACGGTTTTCTTAAAACGTGTAGGTCTGCACGTTTGGGGTTTCTTCGCACCGTGTCTTCTTTGATGTCTTGGCTCCTGTTTGCTCAAGTTGGCTGTTGAGTCTGCCGCCACAGGCCACAGCGCCACTGTGCCCTATCGTCGGTCACAGATTTCGACCTCGCTCCAGCGTTCACGCTTTTTCTGTAAGTGTCTTTAACGATGCGGGGTCTGACAGCCCATAAGTACATTCAATGGCTTGTTGAGCCGAAGTAATACCAGTTCATCGAACTTCTCAAACCGCCCATCACCTCGTGGTACGGGTTCACCCACTTCCCGCCCTGCCATCGTCTCCGCTCTTTCCTATCATGGTTGGCTGGGACTTGATGCTTCTAACATTAACGCCAGTCAACCTTATACAATAGATGTTCGCAAACTTCGACAAGTATCCTAGAAGACTCATGTTACTACCCCTCCCTTTCCTTAGACATTCAGGAGGCATATCCGGTGTACTTGGGAGCTGTGTTTGTCTACTAATTCTACACGGCCTAGGCGTCTCTGTCCTAAACACGTTCCGCTTCGAAACTCCGTAATGCTACTCCTGATAAGGTGAATCTGATTCTGTGCATTTGGGTACTTGTTAACTAGTCTTGGAAATGGGCGCTGCTTGCTTCTTCTAGTCATTCGATTCGCGATTTACGCGATCTACGGTTTGCAGGACTAGTAAAGTTTGAGTACATAACCAGCAGTCCAAGTACCGTTAACGAATGGGCACACTCAAAAGCCGAAACTTCTGAACGATGTATCACGGAAAGCGGTCGCATCATCGGAAACAGTTGACATCAGCACGATGCAACCACGTTCCTTGAAAGGTACGTCTATGAAGGCCTTCCAAACCCCCATAAACAAGTAAAGATTGCTATTTATACAACGCTATGTGCACAGGTGAAAGGCGGTGTCCACAGGGAAGATAAAGGTCACAGAGGGAGAAACCCGCCATCGTCAGGCTTTCAGATCCCAATCTGACCCTAGAATCTTCCCCAGTCTGCTTTCTGCTCGTTTTATTTTTGCAGCCATGGCGTCTTTTGTAGTGGATCAACCCCCGCCGACACGGACGTATCAGCAAGAGACGCTACAGGCCAGCTTGCGACAGAACATCATCATTGCAATGGACACTGGATCTGGGAAGACCCACGTCGCAATTCTGCGGATGAAAATTGAAGCAGAACGAGAATCAAGAAAAGTATCTCCTTTTATATATTCATTTATTCGTATGCTAATGATACAATTTTTTTCAAAAGATCTCCTGGTTTATAGCTCCTACCGTAAGCCTCTGTGAACAACAGCGGGACGTTATACGCACCTCGCTTGCTCTCCCTGTGGGCTTTATTTCAGGTGCGCTTGAGCCCAACCAGTGGACGGATCCGACGCTTTGGGAAAAAATACTTTCCACCCATCGCATAATAGTTTCTACTCCCCAGGTGCTCCTTGATGCGCTCCGCCACGGGTATATCAACCTGGGCCGTGATATAGGCCTTTTAGTTTTCGATGAGGCGCACCACGCTCAGGACAAGCATCCCTACAACCTGATTATGCGCGAGTTTTATAGTGTATGCCAGCCGAGGGCATCATCTGCTTCTGCTCCTCCTGGGTCCAATGTAAAACCTTTCGTGCTCGGACTAACAGCGAGTCCCATATTTGGTGGAAATGTGAACAATGCCTTCGAGTTCGTAAATCTTTCGCTTGTGTGCGAGCTTGTCTTACCTAGTTGTTCAGAAAACTCGAGAAGAATCTCGACAGTCTAATTTTCGCTCCTCGTCGGACCCGCGACGAGCTCTCAAAACATGTGCACCGTCCCACGTTCAAGCACATTATCTACCCGTCCCTACCAGAGACTCCTGATCCATGCATTCTCTCCGATAACGTTCGTGCGCTCTCTTCCCTGGTTAAGACGCTCGACATACAGAATGATCCTTCTGTGGAGGCGCTACGATTTAAACTTTCTAAAGCTACAAATTCCGCCGATTATGAAAGGATTGATCAGCGTCTTTCCCAAGCGATTGAAAAGGGCGATACCTTCGTCCATAAGGGCATGCGGGATTTTTTACGCACCGCTGCTGAATTATGTGTTGACCTCGGTCCATGGGCCGCTAACTGGTACATCGTCAGTGTCATCAACAAAGCCATCAAAGGAGGTGCAAATGAGTTGCATCACCTCTTTGCAGAGCGACGCAGCAGCGAGAAGCAATATCTACTGAAAATACTTCGAGATATCAAGACCGAAGGTATTTCGTACGAACCCGCTGCAATTGAGGCAGGGTGCTCACCCAAAGCAAAAGAGCTAATACGGTGTCTACTATCCGAGAAGGCGGACTGGGAGAAACGTGGTGAGGTATTCTGTGGGCTGATCTTTGTCACACGTCGCGACGCCGCGCTCGCTTTGTCCGAGCTCCTCTCACATCATCCACGTACGCGTGGGGAATTTTCTATCGGGACTTTGCTCGGAAGATCAGAAAGCAATAAAAGGAACGCTTTTCTTGACATTACGCGAACGATGCTCTCCCAGAATCACAGTGAGGTCATAGCCGACTTCCGTACGGGAGAGAAAAACCTAGTAATATCAACCGCTGTTGCGGAAGAGGGAATCGACATTCAGGCATGCGGAAGTGTTATTCGCTGGGACCTTCCACAAAATATGGTTAGCTGGGCTCAGAGCCGAGGGCGCGCACGCCAGAAAGAGAGCACCTTTATTCTAATGTTTCAAGTCGGAGCTTCTCATTCACTGCTTATACAGAAATGGGAGCGTCTTGAAAAGGAGATGATCCAAAGGTATGTTGACGAGCAACGCATTCGGGAAAATTTTGCAGATGAGAGAATTTGCGAGGATGAAGAAGACGAATATCTTGAGTTTAAAGTTCCTTCTTCTGGGTAAGTCATCAGATGCTCATAAAGCATAGTTTCCGCCTGCTATATTATAACTAATAATATTTTACAGCGCAAAGGTCACACTGAACTCGGCCATTTCACACATTGCCCATTTTTGCAATACCCTCACCAGTATGCAAAATTCTGAAGTCCAACCCGCATACGATATCAAGCCGCTAGACTATCCTCCGGGATATCATAATCTCCCAAAAGGAAGCATGCAGCTCATGCGAAATCCAGGACCATACAGCGCTACGCTCACGCTGCCTAGGCTTCTCCCCCCAGATCAGCGTGTTTATTCTACAGAGAGGATATACAAATCAAAGCAATCTGCCCGGAGGCACGTCGCGTTCAAGGCATATGCAGCACTTTACAAATCCGGATTGTTGAACGACAACCTCTTACCGTTAAGTGCGTCCATATCGACCCTTCAAGATGAGGAAGTGCAAAAGCTGCTCAAGGACGTTGAGAAGCGAGAAGGGATCGTGGATGTCAGAACACAGATGGATCCGTGGGCTATGGTAAATGGCAATGGAAAAAGTCACCAATCTGGGCGTTGGTACTCGAATGAACTAGCCGTTGAAGGTGTTGGATTGTTCACAATGCTTACACGTAGGGACTTATCCCATCTTGATCTCGCTTCGGACGCGATACACGACCCTGAATACGGCCGGAGGCAGTTCTCCCTTCGCTCCGCTGGGACGGTATTTCTCTCCCCGGATCAGCTGCTTTCTGCACAATGCTATACACGGAGACTCTTTTCCTTCTTTCATGGCAACCGCATCGCTTGGGAAGATTTGAACTATGCGTACCTTTTTCTTCCTCCTATTGACCCCGTCGACGATGTTTGGGAGCAGCGTAGAATTTGGGCAGAGACTGTACGGCCCATAGACCGTGAATTCAGCGCCCGCGAGCGCTCCGGCATTGGGGCCTCCGCCTTCGGTGCACACTATCATCATCCTGCTGACATCTTCATGGTAATGGTCCCCGGTCATTTTTACAAGTTTCAGGGATGGAGGACGGAGGAGCTGACTTCTGAAGAAGAGGCATCAATCCGAAAGCGATATCACAACATCAAAGACCTTGAGATTTCGTATCCTCTGATCACGGCTCAGCCAATCCGGCACCATCTCAACTTTCTTGTACCACCACCAGATGGATCTGCGCAGCTGGACGGCGTCATCCTCCTCCCGTCGTTTGTAGCGGTCGTCCTGGACAATGAGGCGAACATCATGCTTGGGCTCTTCCTGCCTTCGATTATCCGCGTAATTTTTGTAAAATTAATCGCACTATCACTCCACGATACACTTTTGGAACAGGCTCCCTCCCTGCAACAGGTTCCTCTTGATTTGGTCCAAACAGCGCTTATGGCGCCAGCCGCAAACGCTCAATTCAACTACCAGCGTCTTGAAACACTCGGTGATACAGTCCTCAAATTCATCACGACTATGCAGCTGCTCACAGAGCATCCCCATTGGCCAGAAGGTTTCCTGACGAAGCGAAAAGATCACGCTATATCAAATGCTCACCTCGCTCAGTCCGCAATTAACAAACGACTGTATAGATGGATCATCCGGAAAGTATTTGTTGCACGGACCTGGAAGCCGGATTACTTGAGCGATGAAGACGGAGTCCCTGCTCAAGCAGACTTAACCGTGGAGGGACCACCTTTGGACGAAAATTCTGATGATGACGAAAACGAGTCTTCGGAAGGCAGAGACCACGAAAATGAAGAAAAGTCCAATGTACTTGTAAAGTTGTCCACAAAAACGCTCGCGGATGTTGTGGAATCACTCATCGGCGCCGCATATTTGAGCGGTGGCTTTGATTCCAGTGTCGCGTGTGCCGATGCATTCGGCGTCGATGTTGGAGGAGCATGGAGACCGACCTCTGAATGTGTCGCGGAGATGCTCGCTCGTGCAGGGGGTCTGCAGGATCCGTACCCACAGTTGTCATATCCAGAGAAAATACTCGGTTACACCTTCTCCGAGACGCGCAAGGCTCTCCTCGTTGAGGCGCTCATGCATGTGAGCTGCGGAAACGATATCAAAAGCTTATCTTACGAGCGGATGGAGCTCCTTGGAGATGCGGTACTCGACGTTGTCGTGACTGAAGTGCTGTACCATACGAAGACTCGAGAGTATACGCCTGGCGAGATGCATTCGCGCAAGGCCGCACTTGTCAACACACACTTTCTAGGTTATGTGTGTATGCGTGCTCACACCGTACTTGAGGCGACAATGCCACGCTGGGACGCCACTCGCGCGCTGGTCGTACAATCTTCTGAACAAAACGTTGTACGACTGGCACAATGCCTAATGCACACAAATGGTGCAATCCTCGACGGGCAGCGCGATGCGCTCGACCGCTTCTGCCGCGGAGGCGACGAGATTGAAGCCGTGTTGGAAAAAGGAGGAGAATTCCCCTGGACAGCACTCGCTAGGTTGCAGGCACCGAAGTTCATGAGTGATATTGTCGAGAGTACGCTTGGCGCCGTGTATATTGACAGCGGAGGTGACATGGCTCAGGTGAGGGCTGTCCTGGAGAGGTTAGGCATCATGCGGGTGCTAGAGCGTGTCGCACGTGGGGGTGTGGACGTAACTCACCCCATTACTCGCGTTATGGAGTGGGCAGGAGGCAAGGATCTGTTAGATGGACTTCAGTATCAGATGAAAAAGGATAGAAACCGGATAACATGCACCATCGTAGTGGGAGGAGAGGAGGTCGCGTCGGCGACCACACGGTACAATGGGAAGCCGAGTGAGGACGAGGTGCGCTTCCAGGCTTCGGAGAAAGGTATCCAAGTTCTGCTTGAGAAGTACGGAGACATTCACGAGTAGTTAAAGCACCTCCGTTCCATTATTCTTGTCCGTTTTGGGACTTGTTAGTATTCCACGTTGCTGTAAGACATAAACAGTTAATGCTAAGTATTCATGCTTGTATGGAACCGAAGTACGAAGTTCAAACAACTTGAATTACCAGACATTAGCCTTCGAGACGGAAGTCCTGATTGAATTACTGATTCACACTTTGGATAAAAGGAGCGAAAAAGCCACAACAGGCAAATAATATATGTTCCCAAATTCTTTTATGATGCTACGACTGGCATAGCACGCATGGTACAGATTTTATTAGACCAGCCCGACACTAACCAGTAAGCCCCTCATCCACCCGTCGGAACATCCGCTCATACCGCTCGGATTTTGGTCGCGCAACGCCAGAGAAACCGGGATTTACCCAAGCAAGTCGCCCAGGGCGGACATCTCGGGACTGCCAGACTCACGGATGCCGATTTCCCAGTCTGTAAAAGATGTTAACGTAGTCAAGATCGGAAGAAACTGTCAACGTACAGCTGTAAATGATGGTCACGGCCATGAGAATACCGGTCCCGCTGCCGAGGGCGCCCATGAGGTCTGCGGCAACGGAGAGAAGACCAAGGATGGCGCCACCGAAAGCCGCGGCGGTCGGGATGACACGCTTTAGCTCTTTGTACATGGAACCCTCACGATGTCCAGCCATAACCATCTGCTGGTCCTTAAGTTGCTTCGCAACATCACGAGGGCCCGAACCGGAGACCTCTATCCACGTCTTGGAGAAAAGGGCGCAAACGGAGACGATGAACGTGATGTAAACAGACGTGTGGATAGGGTCAAGGATAGCATCGCGGAGCGTGCGCGGCGGTGACATGTAGTATGCAAGCCCACCCGTAGCCGCAAGCTGGGACGAATCCTCCAACGGCTCCCAGATACCGAGGAGGCGCACCAAGAGATTCTCCGGGAAACGACTAGCGAGCATCTGAGAGAGGATGAAAACATTGCTCGTAAGGGCACTCTCAAGCATGATAGGCATGTTGGAAGTGTAGAAAAGCTTGACGGGGTACGAGCCACGTTGGCCGCGGAAACGGTTGCTCTTGACGGGGATCTCAAGACGAAAGCCCTGAAGGTAGATGACGACGCCAAAAACGACTGCAGTTGCGACGAGGTTCATAACATTCGGAAGACGGTCGCGCCAGAAGGCCTCACGCAATGCGCGACCTTTATCGTTCCAGGTGAAGAGAAGATGGAAAAGCGCAATGACGGCGCCCTCGAATTCGGGTCCGCGACCTGTATTGACGGTAGTAGGCGAGAAGGCCTTCCAGACGATGGACTCGCAGATATTGGTCGCAATGAAAAGCGAAATTCCGGATCCTAGACCGTAACCCTTCTGGAGGAGCTCATCGAGCAGAATAACGATGAGAGCAGCAGCGATGAGCTGGAGGATGAGAAGAAGGCAGACACCGGGGCCAAGGGACGAAGGGGAGCCGTAGAGGCCGGTAAGGACGTAGACGGTCGCCTGACCGAGCGAGATGATGAGTGCAAAAACTGTGCTACGTGTCAGTTTACTTTGAAAGTCAGAGCTGAATTAACACATACGCTTCTGCGCGCCACCGAAAAGTGCCCTATCTTCCTTCAGGCTGAAATCCACATCAATGAGGTTTGCGCCCGCCAGGAGCTGCATGATCATGCCCGAAGTGACGATGGGTGTTATGCCGAGCTCCATGAGCGTTCCGCGGTTGGACGCGAGGATAACACGCAACCAGTAGAGCGGGTCAGACGAGTCGGAGGACATGATGCCATAGAGCGGGATTTGAGAGCAGACGAGGAAGATGAGGAGCGTCACCGCCGTCCAGAGCACCTTCTGGTTGAACGGTACCTTGCGGTCCGGCGATGAGACCTCGGGGAGGATGGGCAGGAATGGCCGGATGAGATTCAGAAACCGAACTACAGCAGGTCAGTAAGCTTGAGGGCCATACAAATTGCGAACGATAAAGGCGAAAACTTACAACCAGACATGGTGAACGACGACGACGACCAACGACGACGAAGAGAAAGTTGAAGATCGACACGTCACGGACGCGACTCTACCTACCCATCCTCGGCTTTCTCCGAAAATAATCACACTCCGCATGAGCCTATATGATTGGTACACGCGACCTGTAGAGAACCAGGTATTACGGGTTTATTCAACTATTGACCTTCATGGTTATCTGTCTCCCGCATCAAATCAAGAACGAGAACAGGCTCAACGTAGTGTTGGATACGAAGAATTCCCGCCCCGGACTCATTGCGCTGCGTCCGCCCTGCCTACGCTCCAGCCACAGAACACAATTCGATATAACCAGCACACGCAACTTGAGCGGCAACCAAAATTTATTTTAGGATACGCGATGGAGTGCCCCTGTAACCAATCAATTTTGCGGTAACCCCTTCTATCAGGTCTGCAGAATTACCACTACAGACCTATCGTGAAATAACATGATTATATAGCTGTGTGCATTTCGCAAATAATGTAATGTAGCAGATCATCTCAAACTAGATCGAACCCAACCCAAAAGCCTGTTTTTGAAATTTGACTGCTCACGGAGCTTTTCTTCCTCAGCCTTACGCGCCTGGCGACGTGCTCGGTTGTTAGACGATTCGTGGTTGTATGAGTGTGAGTCAGACTCGTCGCGGGAGGACGTATGGGCTTCCGAGGCTCTGGCTGGTGCGTCCGGCGAAGTACGCTTAGCAGGAGAGGTTGATGTAGTTACTGGGGGCGGCGATGAAGAGGGAGGAGATGAAGCGATGGTAGAGGGGGATGATGCACGAGACGTCCGCTTCCTCGATGAGCCCTTGGTCGTCCCTGAGCGTTCGGACCTCCTACCCGTTTCCCGAGTGGATGTTCGATTCATCCTCACGAGCAAGCGTTCGAACGATTCCTCTTCTTCTTTCGACAGGGTCGCCGGCCCCTCCTCTCCGTTCAATACCTTGTATTGTTCTTCCTGTTTTAGACCTGGTACAACCCTCACATCTGCCTGTAACTCATCCGCTGATATTTCCTCCTTGGCCCTTTGCACTGGCTCTCGTGACGGCTGGACCGAGTCCGCGAGCCATTCCTTAACGACAGGCTGCCCGCCGACCTCTACAAGGCCGTGTAAAGGATCACCGAGATGCTTAAGTCGCAAGCGCTGGCGTATGAGGCTTGAACGCATTGCTCGCGTCGCGACTTTGACGTTATCATATGTCTCCAATGCCGCGTCCGGCGACTCAACATTTTCGGAGGATGTAGTGTCACGATCGAACTCGGTGGACTCGTTCCGGAAATCGTATGCAGGATAGAAACCACCCCAGGAAATGAGTGCGTGAGCCATGAAGATGCGCTTTCCTCTATGCATTTCTGGTATTCTATGTAGAGGGAAGCGAACTGGCTGGAACATGATATTGTGACTACCTTCAGCATCTAGATTATAAAGCGGGTTTAGTAAGGGTGAAAGGACACATCGACCAAAGCCAAGAATAGACGTACTCATGGTCTCAAGCCGGCACACAATTTCGTTCTCGGGATTCTGGTCGTCAACGGGCTTCTTTGGACCTTTTCCGGTCTGAAAGACGGGCTCCTCTCCATCTTCTGTTAATTGCGTGGAACTCTGCTCAACGGCGAGCTCTGGTGACGCCAGTTCCTTGACTGACGCATCTTGTATTGCTTCCGCTTCAATGGACGCGTCATTAGCGGTAGACGTAGCCAGAGCGGCTTCAACACTTGAGATGGACTTTGCAAACGATAAGTCGTCCTTCACGGAGGCAGGGCGCAGATAGTCCTTGATGTCTTCGAGGGCAACCCCACCGTCGACAAGTTTGTCTCGATTCCATGGCTCGAAGTGGAATGAGAAGTACATGTTATCGAGCTCGTGTATACGCTTCACGGAGTCGTAGCTTTCGAAATTGACGAAAATGAAGGGAAGATAGTCGGTTCGCACGTCCTTGTCCTGTAGTCTTGCGTGAGGTAACGAAAAGCGGATGAGTTGTATAGGCTGACCTGCACAATCCTAAACTCGCGAACCTTTCCGAAGCGCCTCTCTACCTCCTGTACGATTGCGAGCGCAGCGGGCATGCTTTTTACGCCACCGTCGGGTTGGATCAGGACCGAGCGCGTCTGTGGGGGCGGTGGTCTCCGGGCTGCTTTGGTTGGCTTCTTCGCTGTGGACGGGCGGTCGGACGCGGGTGCATCTTCGCTTGGTCTTGGTGTCGCAATAGAGCCAACAAAATCGAGCAAACTGCTGGACGGGCCCGCGTCGTGGCGAGCGTGAACTTGAGATTCTGCGTCGGCAGCAAAAACTGGCGGGGCGTCAGCTGCCGCCGAGTCCGAGCTTGAAGAATCATGTTCGACCGTCAGATAACGACGAGGCAACTGAGACGGCCGGGCCCTCAGCAGAGAACGGCAGAGGGCGCGTCGAGCACAAAGCGGGTACATCTGCCTCGTCAGTACTCGTACTTGTCGAAAAGAGACCTGAATTTCATCCGTTGGAAGAGAGCAATATTCACGTTCCCGTTTTGGGATAAACTGATCATATACCTCCTAATATGTAGAAAAATTGGGGTTAAGTAATCCATTCCTTCAATAGCATCCTCTTTCCCTTTCGTTGGGCAACCGAGTCTGCATATGCAAATATGTTACACTTGCAACACGTCCGGTGCACCCTGTGCATCCATTGCATGGATTGGGGTCATCAATCGGCATCGCCCAAGGGAGCCGAACTTCAATAAGTAAAAGGAATCGAACGACTTCGCTTTCAACCTCAACTTCCTGCATGTGTCATCATTCATTCGACCTCTCTTAGTCTCTCAGCCCCACGTCACTAGTTCCTCCTCTCCAACCTCCATCATGGTCTTTGCTTTCAAGTCTCTTTTTGCTTTCGCGGCGGCGGCAGCCCTCACGGTCAATGCGCAGTCGGGTACCAGCTCCGGCGCAGCTCCGACCGGCACCGCGGGCATTAGCACCTGTGTCCTGACCTGCGTCAGCTCAGCTGCTACCAGCGCTGGTTGCTCCAGCATGTGCGTCTTACCGTTTTTTTTTTTCAGCTGCAAAGATTTATATCAGACAATATAGCACCGACCTATCATGCGTGTGCGAATCGTCTGCCTTCCAAAGCGCTGCGCTCTCGTGCCTCCAAAGTAACTGTCCTTCCGATCTCGCCGCTGCACAGGCACTCCAGTCAGAGGAGTGTGGCACTCGTGCGTATGTCTTTGCTTACGGAATGTCAGCTACTAAATCTGGCCATTTTCCTGTTGTCTAGTCTCTGCCACAGGAACAGCCAGTGCACCGTCCGGCTCAGCGACCTCTTCTGACGCTTCTACGACTGGCTCTGACACCTCTGCCGCTGGCTCTACCACCAGTTCTGTCGCCTCTACTACGGGAGCGTCTACCGGCAGTAGCTCGTCTTCAGGAGCAGTTACAGTGACAACGCCAGCGTCCTCGAACACGTCACAGGTCTCGACAACGAGCAGCGCCGCCGCCGCCAAAGTGTCGTTTGGCATGGGCAGCATCTTCAGCGTGGCCATCGGTGTCGTTGGAATTTTTCTTGGCACACTCGTAGTGTAGGCATCTGATATCCTGTCACATCACCTGGTGTGAGAGAGGCCATGCTAGCAGTGGGTTGGACTTTGCTGTGTGCCTGACTTTTTAAAGCGTGTAAAGGCGTCCAAAATGTGCTTGTTTCTTAAAGTACTATCTTCTGGCCATCGTTTTCTCTTGTTCGTAGTTGGTGGACGATGTATATCTTGAGTACGGTCGGACTTAGCTGCTTCCGGGCGTACTACCGTGGCTGCCGGTTCAGTACTAATGAAAGCTTCGACCCGATATTTTTAAAGAGATTAGGGGGTATCACGATGGGGTTTTAGTCCTTGTTTTAGCCCTTGTTCAAGTGCTTGTTTGAGTTGTCAAAACAGAGCTAAAACACGGTTTAACTAGGGACGTTCAAAGTTGTGTCGACACGACCGTGTCATGTCGTCGGCAGCTGTAATAGGAAGGTCAATCTGATGTAATATAGAGATTACATGTACAGCGTTACCTTCACTTGCTGTTACCACAGTGCCCCTGAGTCGTCCCGGTGAGTCCTGTACGGCATCAACTATCATGTGACCCCTGTTGCAAACTTTGCAACCGGAGTCACCCTTCAATCCCCGGCTTCTGCAATTTGTAACTGGTGCTGGAAAACTCATAATTAATGGCTGTACATTTTAGTCCATATCTACGGTTATGCAATTTTTTTGCTAAATATTTCTGTGTTACAAGTTTATCTAACAGTGACTATATAGTCACATTTGAAACTCAGATTGGGACTCCCACACCGAAACCCTTTCAATCAGAGTGTGAATATCACTGTGACATTGCATGACCAAAAGGGGCTGAGGGGCACCTTTTCCCCTGGCATTTGCACAAACAAAAATTGTTTCAGTAACTTGACAGATGGTGTGAAACTGTATCTATTGTGTACAGGAAAGATCTAAAAGTATTTTAATGGGTGTGAGTGGCAATAGGAGCACGGTATTGAAAGTTTGCAACTGGGGTCACATAAAAGCAAGTGTTAAGATCACTGTATAGGAGAGCCGTCCGGGTTACGGATACGTCGTAGATGAAGTCGATTGGTAGAGACGACGAGGTGGGCAACGAAGATGGTAACGACGATGTACTTGGTAAGGCGCATACGGTGGACTCGGCGATGCTGGGTCGGGTTACGACGGAGAGCACGCAGGACTCGGGGGTGAGCAAATGAGCTTGTAAGAACAAAGAGCATAAGCTTAAGGCTACATGCTCGACGAGGTACAGCTTATATAGACCTATGGAACGTAGTGGAATGAGATGGAATGTGGTATGGGTGATGAGTTAGTAGAACATGGTGGAAGTGTGCGGAACGGGATGACTGAGCATGGTACATGATCAGTAAGCGCAACAGGTCATGGAACGTACTAGAAGCCTATGGGGTTAGGAGTCTGTGGAGCGGGTGTAAGGAAAAATGTAACAGCAAGGCTTGTAACCGATAAGGCAAGTATATGATGTACTGTGATGAGATGTGACTTTTCATGACATTACTGACTAAACTCTGTATTATGTGAGAACTGACACAACATGACTTTCGTGTTGACACAACTTTGAACGTCCCTACTCTGATACCCACAGTTTTTGTTAAGATCAAAGGATCGGGGAGCTGTCCGGGTTGTGGATGCGTCGTATGTGGAGTCAATTGGTAGAGACGACGAGGTGAGGTGCTAGTAGAACATGGAGGAAGCGCATGGAAGGTGTTAAGTAATTGATGCAATTCCATCATTACGTACACGGAGAAAGGTTAGTGTCAGGAGATAGAAGACGAAAACCTA